>JASSUY010025937.1:0-56281 GCA_032466535.1 Forpus xanthops
GTCCTTTTCCACAGGGCTGCTCTGAATCTCTTCTCTGCCCAACCTGTAGCTGTGCCTGGGATTGCTCCCACCCAGGTCTAGGACCTTGAACTTGGCATGGTTAAACTTCATCAGGTTGGCATCAGCCCACCTCACAAGCTTGTCAAGGTACCTCAGGATGGCATTCCTTCTTCTCTCCAGCCTATCAATGAAACCACACAGCTTGGTGTCATCAGAAAACTTGCTGAGGGCACACTCAATCCCACTGTCCATGTTCAACAGCTTTGTTGATGACAAGACCAGTCTCACCTATCCCTGAGGGATGCTACTCATTACTGGTCTGCAGCTGGACATTGAGCCATTGAGCACAACTCCTTGCGTGCAGCCATCCAGCCAGTTCTTCATTCACCGAGTGGTCCACCTATCAAATTGATGTCTCTCCAACTTAGAGACAAGGATGTTGTGTGAGACAGTGTTGAAAGCTTTGCACAAGTCCAGGTAGATAAATACGCTATTGCCTGCCTTCTTACATAGTTTTCATTATTAAAATTAGTATTTCTGTAAAGACTTTTTTTTTTAACCTCCACATGTTTCCAAAAATTTGTATTTCTGTAGGAAAGCTGGAAGTTTTATTTGGGCAAAGACTAAGTACAAAAAAAAAAAAAAAAATCATTACAAGTTCTTCATTCATTACTTGAGTATCATCAACTTTACCTACCTCCCACCCTGAGTGATTCAGATATTTTGGCACATGAACACTATAAACTTGCTTTGTTTCAGTTAACAGCTCTGTGAAGACACTCCTAATAGCACAGGGGATTTCAGGGGAAGAACGAAGAAAAGCCTTACTCTGTGTGCATGTACGTCCTTCCCATCCTTCTTTACAGATGCAAGAAAAGGAGTCTCCACTGCCAACACATGTTCCACCATTCATACAAGGGTTTGGAATACAGCTGCTGTTTTTAGCTTTGACACAAGAAAAAAAGAATAGTCTCTATTTAGCACAGAAAATAAATGGTATTTATCATCTGGATATGTTAATATCACAATCCTGAATAGCATTTAAGCCAACAGTACAAGAGTTACAGAACAATTGAAAGACTCCATAAATTCTCACATCACTCCTCTCACCTTCACCATCATTCCAATTCAACTGTTTAACTGAACCATGAAGTTTCATAAAAAAAAGATTACCTAATTTTCCCGCATCTGTCTAAGCATCCTTCAAATACTGCTACATTCTTACTTTAGCAGCCAGCTGAAGTTCAGATTTTGATTAGATGTTGCAATTGTATCTAAAAATCTCTTTAGTATCTATACTAAGTTGCCTTCATGCAACTTGGTCCTGATGGGAGTTTCATATTCAGAAAAATGTACCACATTTTGGGGACTGAATGTACTACACTCAATGCCCCAAAAGATCAAGAATAACTCCTAACAGCAAGCAATAACACTGGAAGTCCCCAAGAGCCACTTCATTTCGTTTCTCCCAAGTATGCCTGCTCAGAAGCTTCTCAGTCACAAACTTACTCACATTATGAACCATCAAGCAAAGCAGGAGACTAAGCTTCTCAGAAAACTTTGAAACATGGTCTCTAAAGACTAATAGACGACACAGTTGTTCCAAATCTGCTTAGAAGATATGTAAGACCCTGTAAAAAGCCTGAAGAGAACCGTTTCCTGAAAATCAGTATCACATCAGGTGAGTGGAAGAAATTACTCTAAACCTCAGTCACCAGCCAACTGGAACAGATAGAACAACAGTGTGCCTATTTACCAAACAGGCATCATTTAAACACTTCTCTATTTCTGCCTTTATCTGTAGCCCATTTAAAAAGCTTACCAGTGTTGCAAGTACTTCCTATCCATTCTGGAGGACATGAACAGCGGAATGTATCTCCGTCATCATAGCATGTTCCACCATTGCTGCAAGTATTTGCATCACACTGGTAGTCACCTGTACATCACAACAAAACAGTTTTAATTTCATTAGTGTTGCTGAATTTTAAGACCAGGTACATGTTAATCACAAAATTACTTTTCATATTTCAATGCAACAAAACTAGAAATGCATAGTTCCACTTTTCTGTATCACAGTAAACAACCGAAAGGCATCTCTTACAACACTATTTCACTATATGAAGGAATAGATTTTTTAAATGTTCCATTTTGTTGCTGGGAAACTGGAAGAGGTAATGAAAATATGCCTATTATTTCAGTGCAATTGTTTTATTTTAAATTTCAGGAACTCTTGTCTCATGAGAAGAAAGAAAACAAATCTTTGGCTAAACTAAAGATTGAAGTAAACACTTACGTGAATGGCAAGTTTTGCCTTTCCAGTCATTCTTACACTCACAATAGAAGTCATTTACTAAATCAATGCATCGTCCACCATTGTGACATGGGTTAGGAGAACAGTCATTGAAATCTAGAAAAAAAGTTACTCAGATTAGATGATCCAGCCTAGCCAAGGCCATGAGAAAATATAAAATGCTTATTTATAAAGACAATAAATTGTGTACTTTTTAGGAAGAGCATTCCTAATTGTTATGGGGTTATCTTTACATAAGCAAGCTAAAAATACTGATTTAATATAGAACAACAGTAATTAGGACAGATTCTTTTACAGCTTAGGAGGAAAAGTATCATTCACTGCAGCTTCTTAGTAAAGCACCAGAGTATATTTATTTTTTCAAAGAGCCATGTCCTGCATTTCAGAGAAAACTTCCTAGTAGGTATTACAGTGTGCTGAAAAGGAGCCCTAGCCCAGTACATCCACATGAGGCAGTTAAGGCTCCCTGTCCCACTTTCTAACACATCCAGAAAATGCCATTAGATAGCTTAACCATATATATACACATATGCATGCATTAAACACATACATGGATTTTAGAGAAAGTTCTTCTTAATTTAAACAAACATTTTAATAGGTAGAACATTTTTTCCAGACCTAACTTCATTGAGACCGCACAAAAAAGCTCTTTGGACAGTGACAACTGCCAAAAGCTTTTCAGTCTTTATCTCTTATTTCATTGGTGCATGCCCTCTAATACATCTCAGCAAGTCCTTGTAGTTGTTTTAGAAGCAGCTTCATTCAGAGTACAAGAAGAACCAACTGCAGTTCCCTCAGAGGTAACTTATGCATTAACTGGCCTAGTGCACTTCTCTGTCAGCTGAAGCCCAGTATGTCTCAAGTCAGGGCAGCAAGAGTGAAGGCCTGCTTCCACAGAACCCAGGCTATGAAACACTGACTCAGGATATAGAGTAAAATTTTAGGCTTCAGCTATTATTTTCTCACTAAAGGAATAGATATGACAATTATAAATTCCTTCAGTAAAGCAAGAGCACATTATAGCTTGAACAGGCTTAAAGCAAAAAACCTTTTCAAATTCGGAAATCACTATGTATGAGTAGACTGGGTAAGGGACAAACATTTATGTATAGGAAGTACTAAGAAGTATGTATCCTTAAAACAATAAAAGCAGTATGAGTAGACCCCTAACAGTGTATATTCACTTTTGGTTCTCAGGAAAAAAAAAGGCAATTCTCTCCTCCTGAGATCTCTTGTACTGTACCCAAGAATCAGGTTACATTCCTGTTAAAGGACTTTGAGAGCTGCTACCCAAAAATCTTCCGAAAACAACACTGGGTAGTCCGTAATTACAGAACAGAGAAACTACTTCACTATTATTAGTCATGTGCTAACCATCACTAACTTACAGTAAAACTGTTAATATTTGACCCTGTTTTGCTTAGCAGTACTCACTTGTGTCACACAATTCTCCTTCCCAGCCACTTGAGCAGAAACATCTAAAGGAATCAACTTCATCGATGCATGTCCCACCATTCTTGCAAGGTTTTCCAAGACAATCATTGATATCTATGACAAAGCCAACAATTATTGCTCATAGCCTGTCTTCACCTACCTAGAGGAGCTATCCACACTTGTCTCTAAGAAAAGGAGCACAAAATTATGCTCCATTCATACATCCATAAGAACAACCCAAACAGCTGTTTTCAAGCCTGGTAAGGTTTCTAGATTTATTCCCTTTCACATATCAAGTTGAACTAAAGCATTGTTTACCTGGCAAAACTACCCAGGTGTTCAAAAAACATCTGGAACAGCAATACACATGCTTCTTCTAAGCTGTGCTGTTAATGTGTCTGTCCCTTCTGAATCATTCCCATGATGGAAAAATCCATGGCTTCTTTTAAGAGTGTACATAAAGGTAATGGGTGCAGACACATTTGCATTCAAGTTGGACTAAAATCAGTTTTCCTTCACAGAGGAAGTTTATACCACTACAGAGACAACTGTTCGCAGAAAAAAATGGATTTCAAGCAGTACACATGAAACAACGCTCTATGCAAATTTAAAGCCTTAATGTTTCATTTTATATTGTAAATCTTCATAACAAAAACTAGAGTTTTAGAGCAGCAAAATAATATAAAAGAAATTCTTACTTACTTTCATGACAGTATATTCCAGTAAAACCTCTTTCACAGGCACAAGTAAAATTCCCTCCTGGCTGACTAATACATCGTCCATGAGGCCCACAAACATTAGATGAAATGAAACGGATTCCTTCTTGGGTAGCATTAGTGAAGACTTCTATTGTACAGCTGTCTATTACTAAGAATGAGAAGTACACCATCAGACTATTAATTTGCATTACCATTCAGTCTTTACTTTTTAAAATGTCAGCCAAAAATTAGGACTAATCACAACTTAAAAGCTGTGCTCAAGTTTAAGTTATCCTCTACCTCTTTAAAAGTTAGAATGACTACAAGCATTTCTTCTGGTTGCCTCACTTCCACAAAGTCCAAGTGAGTACAATAAAAATGTTTCTGCACTAAGCTGCTCCCAGAAATACTACCTTTTTGTTATACCACTAATACATTAAGACAAGTTTCTGGAAAACAGCAGGTACCTTTACAAGAATTGTTCTTGCAGTGGTCCTTGAGATGAGAACAATTCTTTCCATCATAGTCATCAGGGCAGGCACAGTAATAATCTCCTCCTAGATCGTAGCATTTAGCCCCATTCTGGCAAGGGTTAGGTTCACAGAAATCAATATCCATCTGTAAGAGAGGCCACAGTTAGCACCAGCTGCTACATTTCCTAAGAGCAAGCAGCATTAGCTGTGTGCCAAAGACACAGATGAAGCTGATGTACAAGGAACCTCAAGTTTTAAGGTTTATGAATCATATATATTACATACCATCCTGCAACAGAGAAATTTCAGGTTACTTTTGTTAATCCTAATACAGAGCATTTCTGACACTCCTAAGATGACATTCCTTTGCAGGAGGCTGAATAAGCATATCTGTAATAACTTGGCAAAGAACAAGCCACGAAAAGACCTCTTACTGTGATGATTCTGGATTATTACAAGTCACTTCTCTGTCCTTCACACCTACATATGAAGTGCTATAATGCAAGTTAAATAGAAATGCACATGTCAGCTTTGTGTCTGCAATACACTTAAAATACACAGAACTCAAAAAAAACCTACCAAACAATAAATCCTGTTTTCCACAGCAAGTTCTCTTTCTACATCAAGTAATACATAGAATTTATTATAGAACCACATAGATTGGAAGGAACCTCTAGAGGTCAGCTACTTCCTACCTCCTGCTGAAAGCAGCTCTAGTTCGACTAAGCTGCTCAGGGACCTTATTCTTACAAATACTATCATCATACCAATTTACACATAGAAATATTAGGTATATTTTGAATACTTCTTACCATCTGATTCAAAAAGTAAAATTTAAACCTAGCTTTCATAATACCATACTTAAGACAGATAAACTGCTACAGCAAAGCAATCCTGCTTCTTCTACATCTCAGACTGATATACAAGACCACTGACTGGTGATGCCCCAAATTGGCCTCAAAATCCACAAAGCAGACTCAAAAGAAATATAGTTACATCACAGTATCTTTCCTCCAAGTTGTTATTCTTAAGGATTGCCTTCTTCCCCTCAAGTAATTTTTTCTTACTTCGCATGTCTCATGATAAAGATAATTTTGTGTCTGTAAGGTTGAGAAAGCTAAGTCCAGCAGTGGATTTGCTCACTACTTTTGGTAGTTCTTAGCTAAATAGGTTAAAGATTCAAAGCTAATTAAAACAGAAGGAACACAAATAGTGCTGAGTTTTTAACTGAGAGCAGTATGTAGAAATCCAGCTGCAATACAGACATTTTTACATGGCTATTTTATGCTTTCATGTGGGACATTCAAAGCAAGCTACACAAAATAGCTAAAGTCTAAGAAAGATTCTCAGATCTCCTCTATCAGACGTCTCCATTTGTTTCCTTCCATTAGTGCAAATTTCCCCTTTGCAATGCAAGTTCAGTAGCTGGTACTTTAGCATCTGGAATCAATGGTAGATATTTCCTGCAACACACAAGGCAAGCAGCCAACTCCCCCTATTATTCAAACAGATTTGCTAAAACTTTAATTACACAGTATGGTATGAATCAGCCAAGAGTAGATCACTCAAGCTATGATCTTTATATAATGGTACATAAGCTATTAGGTACTGCACCAGTTTTATTACACTGGTCAGTACCTGCAACCCTTTTTAATTTTGAATAAAAGGAACGCATTGTTCTTTTAACAATACAAATACAGAATAAAATTACTTCACCACTTAAGAGAGGTCATTCCAATGTCTTCCATGAAAAACTCTGGAACAAATACAACAAAATTCCAACCCAATGTCTCCAGTTGATGTCGGTTTCGCAAGCCATAATACTTAGATGAATTTGGCTATCAGTGAAAGCCAAAAAGTACACATTTTGGGCAATATAACTTTGCATTCAAAAGTCCAACATTCTCTCTAAGAAGAACTAGAATTATCTCTAGCACTTCAGTATTTCATATCTTATTTAAGCACTTCTCAAAACAATCTCAAAAATAAAATCCTGAGAGCCAATACTCGCTTATCTGCCTTATCTGCCTGCTTTTAATTATGTGGATGCTCTTACCAACAGCAGCAGGATTACTTGGAAGGTAATTCAATTACATACTACAGAGTTATTAGGATGAAGAGCTAAAGCATTCTAGTAGAGCAAAAAAGAACAGGTCCTGAAAATTGCGAAGATAAAAGTTTCAAGCTAAAGGAATACTTGCAGTCTTAAACATTTAGGAGAGCCAACATATATGTGCAACAACTTGCACTTTGTCAGGCTGCAAAATCAAGTGTTACAGCTACTGTGACAGCACTGCACAACAAATTTACTTATTCAGAGTATCAAGTAACAGCTATATTAGTTAGTAATGCCTCAGCCTTGGGTAACTCCCATTTAAACCGTCAGATACATTTCTCTAAAGAATGCAGTCCATGACAAGTATTGCAGTAACGTCACCATTGCCCTCACCTCACAGAAGACCCCTGAAAAGCCCTGTGAGCACAGGCAACTGAATCCGTTCACCAGGTCTTTGCAACGGCCTCCATTTTGGCATGGATTGCTTTCACACTCATTGGTTTCCATCTCACAGTTTTTTCCTGTGAAACCACGAGGGCATAAGCAATAGTAACCGTTCACTTCATCCTTCACAGAGAGGAAGAGAAAATAAAAAGTAGAAAGATTTGTTTCTTGATAAAAATTGCACACAAGAATTCAAGTTACTTCTATATTCTGGATTTGTGAACAGCAATAGCACCACAAAATTATTTTGTGAAATAGTGCAAGAGTCTGCAAAGCATAGAATCACAGAATACTTAGAGTTGGAAAGGACCTTAAGATCATCTAGTTCCAACCCCCCTGCCATGGGCAGGGACACCTCCAACTAAACCATGTCACCCAAGGCTATGTCCAACCTGGCCTTGAACACCATGAGGGATGGAGGATTCACAATTTCCTTGGGCAACAAATTCCACTGCCTCACCACCCTCATGGTAAAGAACTTCCTCCTTATAGAACCACAGACCAGTTAGGGTTGGAAAGGACCTTAAGATCATGTAGTTCCAACCCCCTTGCCATGGGCAGGGATACCTCTCACTAAACCATGTCACCCAAGGCTATGTCCAACCTGGCCCTGAACACTGAGAGTGATGGAGCATTCATAACTTCCCTGGGCAACCCATTCCGGTGCCTCACCACCCTTAAAGAACTTCCTCCTTGAATCCAAACCTAAACTTCCCCTGTTTAAGTTTTAACCCTCTACCCCTTGTCCTATCACTACAGTCCCTAATGAAGAGTCCCTCCCCAGCATCCTTATAGGCCCCCTTCAGATACTGGAAGGCTGCTATGAGGTCTCCATGCAGCCTTCTCTTCTCCAGGCTGAACAGTCCCAACTTTCTCAGCCTATCTTCTTATGGGAGGTGCTCTAGTCCCCTGATCATCCTTGTGGCCCTCCTCAGGACTTGTTCCAACAGTTCCAATCTAAACTTCCCCTGTTTAAGTTTTAACCTGTTACTCCTTGTCCTATCACTACAGTTTGTAAAGAGTCCATCCCCATCATCATTATAGCCCCCCTCAAATACTGCAAGGCTGCTAGAATACTATATTTTTATATTAAACCTTATTTAACCAACTTGCAATTCCAAACTACAGAATTCATAACTAGAGTAAGATTAATTTTCAACATGGCATGGAATAAACAAAAGTTACCTTACAAGTCCCTCCATGTTGACATTGCCCATGACAGTCATTAATATCTATGGATAAAATATACAAGGCATTAGAATATATACTGGAACACTAAGCTGTAAAGTACATCTCTAGCATAAAAATGGGGAACAAATGATTTTTCAGGAAGGATTTTTCTAGATGTTTCAAAGAAAAGCAAGGATACTTGATGCCTTAAACGAGTTCTTATAAAAAAAAAAAAAAAAAAAAAAAATCAACAAACATGTAACAGAAAGGTATATCTTCCATATGACATTTCTATTACACCCTAATGAAATCTAATTAAATGCTATCAGCTAATTTCATGTGTAACATTTCAACTAAAAAGTATTTTAAATTGAATCAGTATATGATATCATTCAGAATCAAGGCTGAGTGAGTAGGGAGACATCAATATTAATATCTATGTGTGTGCATATTTAAGCTCATACCAAGCGCATTTCCAAATAGATTTTTCAAGCAGTATTTTCAATTTACATTGCTGGAAGCTTAAAAATAGCCCTGACAACAGGTATATTTTTTCTTGCATAAGTATGCATGCTATGTTCATCATAATATCCTTTTTTAAATAATCAGGCATCCTATGGCCAACATACATACTAAAAAAATACTAACTGATATGACAATTTACTCCTGTCCATCCTGGAATGCAGTCACAGTAATATCCACCAATGAGATTTTTGCAAGAGTAAGCATTAACACAGGGTTTCCCATCACACTCATTAGCATCTGTGAAAGAAGATAAAGAAGAGAATAAAGAATAAACCCAGAAACAGATTACCACAGCACCAAGCAAAGTTCCCAAGCAACCCAAGCATCAGATGCTCATATTATACATAGGTAGGGCAATAAAGCCATTTACACACCAGAGGATTTTAATGCATACTTGTCTATAGTAGCACATGCATGTTATTTTACTTTTCCTTTGGCCAAAACTCAAAAAGCTACTATGTTAGTCAGGGCAACAGTTCCTTGCCTCCATAAGCTTACAGTCACTGTTTTGCCACCATGAAGCACGAGCTACCATCACCAATGTTGTATTTGGAAACAGGAAAGTTATCAGGCATTCTAGAGAAATTCTTATAAGTAAGCTTAAGTTGGGGCTTAAGCAGTTACAGGTTCACTTGAAACTTGGCTTTTAAGTCTACTAATGCAGAGTTACAATACCAGTAGCAACACACATCTCTTCAATGTTTCTTCAGTGAAAATAATGTCAGAAATACTTCCAGAGTTATTAATTATTCAGGAATAATTATTTAGGAATTATCTGCAGTTGTCTTCAAAACATTAGAAGGCAATTACTTACCAAGCTGACATGTTGCTCCAATCCACTGTTGTGGACATATACACTCAAATGCATTAATACCATCAATACAGGTCCCTCCTTGAGCACAAGGGTTAGATGCGCATTCATCAATATCTGCAAAGTCAAAGTGTGCCTTCCGTTACATGGTTTAAAACTTGTGTTAATCTGCTTGTTTCTTATTGTGTGGGGTTTTCTGTTTCTGTTTTAAGTTATTTTGAGATTAAGGGGAAGAATGGACAAACTTAGGAACAGGCTAACATTTCTAACCTAATTTTTACTTAGGCTTTTTTTGTATTTTTGAGTTTGAGAAATTCACAGTTCCTTTTTCCCCATCTGCAAACAGCAAGAAGATTCAGTTAATCTGCCAATGATGAAAACATTCATTGACAGTCATGTTGCTAGATCATGACACACTATTTAAGGGGGGGGTTAGCACAGCTGCTGTTGAAAAATGGATAAAACCCATGTGCTCCAGATCACAGGCAAAATGCAAACCAATACCACAATGCATTTCAACTATTTCCCCATCTTCCAAACCAGACACTTATACATTTAAGTGAGTAATCTACTCTTCTATTACTTTCAGAAGGGGAGAACTTTCACATCCACGCAAGATGATCTTTAAGGTCCCTTCCAGCCCCAACCATCCTATGATTCTGGATTTTGCTTTAAGTGAAGAGTCGAAAATTGTCCCACATACTTTGTCAACAGGGCATTTCTTTGCCTACAATCCAGCTATGCTTTTGACAACCTGTAGACCTCAACTCCAAATGGATACTGTTGGCTGCATAGTACCTTTAATCTTTTCAAAGTATCCTAAACCACAGCCATTAGACAATTAAGGTAAAACATTACCATCAAATCTGTTACCAACAGAGTATGATATTATCAATTAAGTTGTATCAGCCCTTCCAACCTAATGGGTCAAGTCATCAGAAGACGCATACCTACCAATAGCACATGTTGGTCCGCTCCACCCCGATGGGCAGTGACACTTGAAACCTGATGAAATTTCATGACAAATTCCACCATTAGCGCAGGGATTAGATACACAGGCATGCTCCGCTGGAAAGAGAGGAAAAGAAATTCTTCCTAAATGCTCTTCCAGTAACAGTTAAGGAGAACTTACAGTTATAAACTGTGTTCTGATTAAAAATGACCAAGAGCAGCAGCAGCAGAGAGGTGCCTGTACAGAAGTTTGGAGCTTCCCTCTCCTACCTACAGAGAGCAAGATTCCCAGTAGGAGACCAAAGCAAGATTTTACAGAAGGTGCATATCATCCTTCCTGTCTACTGACTAGAAAGCCTAAAGATAGGCCACTATCTCAACAGCCCAGGAACTAGAGAAGTTCCCCATTAACCTACTGCCTCCAGCTGTGCACTTCCACCTCCAGAGTCCTCCAGCACTTTGTTCTCTCCCCCTGCCGCCACCCCAGCTCTGTGAGACAAAACAGATATGCCAAGTGCAGAGCTGAACAGTAGTAGCAGTTCGAAGTATCAAAGGTCTGTTTAGCTTCATTTTAATACTGTTCCTTGCAAACAGCAAAGAACAGAGCTTGCAATGATAGGCAGCACTGCTTGTCGTCACCCCATGTAGGGCTGTAACACTTGCAGAAATTGCACTAAGCAACCAGTTTGAGCAGGGAAAAGTTGCATGCCATCACTTTTGATTTTTTTTCACTCAAGAAAATAAGGAAGCTTGTGGAAAGAAGAAAACAATCCCCTTACTAGGTAGCACTTTCTAATTGTTGCTATCACTTTTCACATTTCCCTTCTCAGAAACCAAGCTGGCTTTTGAGAAGAAAACAGCTCCTCTAACTCTAAAAACAAACCAAACCAAAAACCAAACACATAGGCAGCAATGATCATAAAATGCCACCTGACCAACTACAATGTAGCCATGCCTGAAATGGTTTCAGATTTCTGAAGATACATGTAATATCCAAAACTTACCAATTTCACAGTTCTTTCCAGAGTAGCCATCTGGGCAAGCACAGCGATATTCGTCTGGTTCAGTATTCATACAGGTTCCACCATTCAGGCAGGGATGATGATTTCCACAGTAATTTAGATCTGGACAGAGAAAAGCATCAATCAACCAACAGGGAACACAAATCTCATCATTTTAATTCCTAGTCAAACAAATGCCTTTCTGGCTTGAATATCATTCACCCACATCATCCTCGTATCCCATTAGCTAGCCTGTCACCTGCTGACTACCCACAAAACAGGGAAGAATAAGCAAGAGCCAACTACATGAGTTAAGAGAGTCAGGAGAATTCCAAGCCTTTTGTCCTAACCTTCTGACACAATGTTTAAGCACCATCTGCCATAAAAGAATTAGCACAGAAATAGCTGCACACTAGTAGAAAAAAAAATGGTTAATGAATTATCAGTTAATCATGCAATTTTACTTATTTTTCCGGTACATTAATGTTAAGTACCTTTGTTACAGAGCAGGCCACCCCAGTTGGTTTCACAGTTACACTGCCATGGTTCATTACAGCTCCCATGAGCACAGCCTGGGTAGCGGACACACTCATCACAGAACTGTCCTTGCCAACCATAATGGCACCTAAGATGCAAGTTCGCATGTTAAAAGTTAGCAACACAATGCTTACTTATCAGTATTACAAGTATTTGAAACACTACACTTACTGTTCTCAAGAACAAGGTCAACTGTTCAATGTGCAACAGATAACAGAACTTTATTTCTCCTGTTTAGAAGGAACATTCTAGTTCTGTTGAACATCCTTACTGGAACCCATCTTGCTCAACCATACTACATATCATGGCAACAAGCAACAGTAAGTACAATGCATTATGCAAACTGTACATGTTCTTTTACAGCAAGTTCCATCTTCACATAATCGTCTCACACTAGGACAAGAATTGTAATTGATATAAAAAAGTTGAAATAACTTTTCAAAAGAAGACTGCTGGCTCACTGCATTAAACAACATATCTCTTTAACTTCTGTGAAGACTTCACGATACTAGCTAGCTTCCTCTAGAGTGCTAGTTTTGAAAGATCAGGGCAGGCAGAAACACAGACATCTTGTCAATTTACTCAGGACTTAGTTTCTCAAGAAAATCCTTTTTACAGATTTATTCTCTTATACCCTCAGCATTCTCTAGTGACATGATAAAAAAAAAAAGTGCTCTGTGGAGAAAGAAGGAGAACAGAAAATCCATTAATAAATCATTTGTTTCAAACAGTTGAAATTTTGATACAAGACTTCTTCAGAGATCAGTATCTGTGTTATTTGTAAGATAATTCTGCTAATGAAAGTATCTGTTTATGCTACAGGAAAGGCAATAAAGTCTGAACATTGGGGGAAAAAAGAAAGAAAGAAAAAGGACAGAAAAATGCTTCTTTTTCCTTAATGTACATTTCGTACACATTTTAATATTAAAAAAAAAAAGATAGTAAACTTGTTGTACTGGGCCAACAAAAAAAACCTTATGCCTGTTGTTTTAAAAGTATTTCCTGCAAAAAATCTAAGAGCCATAGCAACAACAAAGAGATGCATAAAAACCACACTGAATGGGAATCAGGCACATGTATGCCAGTGGAGCCTTAACTCCTAGGGGAATAAAAATATTAGAAATAAAACTGTACTTCTTTTGGATTTAACACCATTATATATCAACATGCTTTAAATACCATAAAAGAACAGAAAATAAATTCTTAAGTCTTTGGGGTATAGAAAAAGAAGACAAGGAAAAGTATAAACAAGGAGTCTTGGTTCCTTGAAATTCAATCCACTTCCACCTTTCAAGTAAGTGGCATCAGTCCCTGAAGCAATAGAGCAGGTTATGGTGGTAGCGTATTATTTAAATTTACACTATTTGCATAGACAGAAGAGGTCTACATGCAGATCTCTGCAAGACGATCTTTACTTATTTTTATATACATAAAGTTCTAGAACTCCTTTGAGTTCCTAGTCCCAGTATCTGCTCCTCAATTCAAAACCTCACAGTTGTGGGATTACTAAGACAAACTTCAGCTGCATATCTAGTTCAGAGGCCTCCAACTAAGCATCTAAGCAAAGCTGTCAGAAGCCTGGACAATAGCTGTATTTCAGAAGCAGCTTTCTTTTGCTGTATTAGCAGTAAGAGGAAACAAATACTGCTCCTGCTAAATTTGATCTCTTCCTTCCTCCTCAAGGACAGAAAAATCTTTTGGAGGCTGGTAATAATAAAAAAAAAAAAGCACTGTAATTCACTTTACTGGCCCCAATCCAAATCACCATCCACGCCAAACCTGGCAGTACTGCCAGTGATTCACCATGATACCCTAGCCAGGGCCAACTCCCCATCCACACATTATAAGCATTTTCAAGGGCTGAAAGACTGCATCACAAAGCAAATAATCACAATAACTCGATTTGTTTTCCATACCCAATGGATAACAAATTTCTTTGTTTAACTCTTAATCACTGCAGTGGTGATTAAGAGTGCAAAGGAAAATACGGCCACCTTCTTAAAACTTGAAGGCATCTTAAGCACCTACTTGGGTTTGTTGGTATGCTTGACTACTTTAAAAATAGTTCAGCAGAAATATATTGCTGCTTTTTCATGACTTTCAAAACTACGTTTACTGTTAAAGTTACCAATATGCCTGAGAGAAATAATTTCTAGAGACTAAAAGCAGTCCAAAGGAACACAGTGTTTACAAGTCAAAAGGTTATTATGTGGTAAGCTGATCAGCCTTCAGTTTACAAGGAAGAGTAAATTAGGATTTCCTCTTGAACAGGAAGTCTGGTTGCATCCTACATTAGCAGGTGCTAGAGCAGCTTTAATTCCACTTCCTTCTAAAAAGATAATGTTTACACAGATCTCAACTCACCCCTACAGCAAGATGTCATCAATAAGATTAAATAAATTCAGATAGGCACAGACATTCATGAGAGAACTACCAAGCTAAGACACAAGGATAAAAAAAAGTTAATGATCCACTATGAGAAACCCAAAAGGCACAGAGATAAAAGCAACATCAACAAGAAAAACCAAATTAGAATTTCTTTTCAAGTAACAATCACTCGTGTAAAAGCCAAAGGGAACAGCTAGTGCAGTTAACCATGGACTAATGTTACTTATTCCTTGCCTCCCTGCCCTCAGTTGAGAGTAATTTGTTGGAAGTTTCTGAAATCCTAAATTTTTCACATCTGATTAAGTAAGAAAAC
The DNA here is from genome assembly GCA_032466535.1 of Forpus xanthops. Lineage (NCBI taxonomy): Eukaryota > Metazoa > Chordata > Aves > Psittaciformes > Psittacidae > Forpus > Forpus xanthops. Next base: position 15,113 of record JASSUY010025937.1, read on the forward strand.
CAAATGTAGAAAATTCGTAAGGATTCCCATTGTTCAACAGACAAAGAAAACTTATTGGAATCAAGATTCTACTTCCTTTGTCCTTCCTCTCTACCAACTTCATCAGCATTAACTTGTCTTTATAACCAAAGACACACAAAACAAAATCAGAGATGGCTTAATCTTAGCACCTGCTGGGTTATTAGCAGTACAAAAGAAGCTACCATAAATAGATTGTTACAGTTTAGTTACTTCCTGATGGAAGGCTGAAGTACAGGCATCTGCTCCCAGACCAAAGCATCCCTTCAGGTCAGCATTCACACAGAGAGGGTGCAATTAGAATAGAAGAACAATTGCTGGTTATCTTGAAGCCAAGAAGTTGTCAAGAAGATCCTGGTAGTTCTACAGGCACACTTCATAGCTTCCATTATTCTTAGATGAGACACTGATGGCAACAGAAAATCAGAATTTACATATAAAGCTGGAAAAAGGGGAGGTGGTAGGAATTAACCTTAGAAAAGCTTCTAGATAACATTTCAGTCTTGAGATTAGAGAAACTGCAACTGCTCTGGAAAAATACTGTATGTAAACAGACTTGCCATTTGCAAGAGTAAGACCATGAGTTATCTGGTCTAAGTAGACCAGAGGTGGGACAAGATGATCCTGAAGGTTCTTTCCAAACTCCATGATTTAACAGGAAATCCTATAATAGCACTTACAGAAGTGGTATGGAAAGAAGAAACATACCCAGATCCTGATGTTTTGTACACCCTGATCCCTCAAGAATTTTATATGATCAACTCCTCCTTATCCAGAAGGAAAAGGTCTGTTACACAGCAAAAAGTTGAGTGCTCTCAATGGTCAACCAAGCTGCATGTTTCATACTATCTTCACACATGGCTTATTCTCCCCATTCAATCTCTTTTGATTATTTGAGAGTCCTGAACTTTATGTGCAGAGAGCTTAGCTAAGGAACTCCATATTCCAGCTCTCATCCAATCACTAATCTACTCTGGTTAACCTTATGAAAAGGCTGATAATACATTAGAATGAGAAGATACCTAAACAAGCTGTCATATATCTCAGTACAGAGCTTTGCCAGCATTTACTTACATAAATACATCTAAGGAAAGGAAAGAAGTATGAAAAAAAAACAAACCCACAAAACAAACATCCAACCCAACAACTATTTCTGAAGTCTAGGTCACAATAAGGGGCCTAAAAATAAATAAATAAATAGAAAATCTTAGAGAGGATGTAAGTACTGCGGCATGAGCCTTTAATTATAAAAGGTCCTGCATACTCCTATACTGCATATCATACAAATGCCAAACTGAAGATCCTCGTGACATATTTATACATCATTTTTCAGGCAGGCTTTTTTGGAAGGAGCTTCTCCCACTCATATTTCAAGCGGAAACTGTGGCCAAAACACTCAACACAGGAAAATGAGGCAAAACAGTGACATTAAGAGCAGAAGCAAAATACATCATTAAGGGGTGGGGGAGAAATAGCCCTCTTACATGGAAAACCACTAAATTTTCTAATGACGTGAACAGGATGGTGCTGCATAAGCTAGAACAATAGCTTTATATTAGTTATTTACTTAAAATAACTATAAGAAAATCTGTTTAATCTTTTAAGAGATAAGTTGTTGCATAGCACACAGCAATATGGCATAGCTGATAGATCCTACAATTCTGAGCATCTGGATTCAGTGTTATAGCCAGTACGGTACTCATTCACTAGACACGTCACAGAGGCACTTTCCCCACTTTCCTACCTTTGAAATATGATGACAGTTTTTTGTCTAGGGAAGATGTTCATTAATGAACCACAGTAATTTAGTTACCTGAAAGCCTGCCACTTTTTCCTCTCACCACCAGCATTCTTGTTAGATCAGAATATAAAAACCTTTCCCTACAAACTTTTTTCTCCTCTAATAAAGGAAGCTATTGGAAAGCAACATTCTCACTCCAGTAGTTTAGAGTTTTGTGAAGTTGATAGAGAGATGGCTCAAAACCATTCAGCCAGAACATAGAAGGAAACATTGCTCAGTTAACTTGCAGTAAGTGGCTTTAAGGGTGTGCCTATATTTGCATTGGTTCACACCAGGAGCGTACTTTTTAAGTGAACTGCCTTATAATACCTGCTGATGTTGCTTTGGTTCACATCACAGAGCTGTTCTGGAACAAAAGTATTGGGTGCCTTTTAGGTTAAACTAAGGTAATGCAAGACAGTGTGTGCCAGGAGCACACCTAATGTGTTCCAGCTGCAAAGAGGCATTCAGTCTACAAGAACAGACTAGAGCTACTCTAAAATTAAAAGAACTAAAGTGTTTTTAGTATGGCTATTGGGTTCTCAACATTGCTTTGATCTACTGTTCTAATTTGTCTGCACTACCTACTATTGTCGACACAAGTTAAAGCACTACATGTTTTTACTTCCTGTACACTCTCACACATTCTTCTGGAAGGGGCATATACCTTTAGCATATATTTCGTGCCTTCTTACCCACTAACCAACCAAGGAAGTGAGTGCACAGTGTGCCTCAGTTCCTCGACCAATAAAGAAACAAAACATGGGATTCTTTGTCTAACTCAGTATGCCTACTTGCAAAATACTTGCCAACAATTCCAGAAGGCTTAAGGCTAGGATATAGAAAATGATAATAAAAGGATACTGGTTATGAAACAAGAAGGAGAACTTACAGGATGTGACACATAGCAATTGAAATAATTTTACAAGTTCTTTGAAACTTGAAGTTGTGATACAACATCTTGCAAAGAGAAGACAGGAAAAGATGTCCAGGTACTGGTATGAAGTGCATTCCTGTAGAGCCAGACAACAGCCCTATGCTCCTTAGGGATCAAAGATAGTCCAGGATTGCAGAAATGTAAATGGTCAGATGCCACAGCAACTAGCACACTACTCAAGACTTCCTATTTTATTGTTCAGAGCAGTTTATGAGATTTCTCATAATCCCATTCTGCAATGGTTGGGGAAGGAAGCCATATTGTTTAGAGCTATCTAATCTATCTGATCTAGCTGGTATGGAAGTTCTCCATCTCTTACTTTCTCCCAGTTTTAGAAGCAGGCATTGTATTTCCTTTATCAATCTCTAAATTCTTTTGTTAGTCTTGTACAACCTTTCAAAAGCATCAGATCTCCTTGTACGCAACACTAAATTTACAAGAATTCAACTGCCTTTTTTCCTTTGTTCTTAGTTTAGGCAGTTTCCCATGTTAACCGTGTTATCCACCCAACTGTCATGAAGACAGAAGTAAAACAGTGATATTGGCAGGCCTCCTACCAAAAAGGATAGGAAGATTATGCAGGCTTATAATGTTTAAACAAACAATCTCTAGAACACCCCAACAGTCCAGGCAGCTGTAGCTCATAGAATCACAGATTAAGGTTGGAAGGGACCTTAAAGATCACCCAGTTCCAACTGTCCTGCCATGGGTAGGGACACCTTCCACTAGACCAGGTTGATCAAAGCCCCATCCAACCTGGCCTTGAATACTTCCAGGGATGAAGCAGCCACAACTTCTCTGGGCAATCTGTGCCAGTGCCTCCCCATCTTCACACTAAAGAACTTCTTCCTAATGTCTGATCTAGATCTACCCTCTTTCAGTTTAAAACTGTTCCCCTTTGTCCTACCACATTTTTGCAAGTTTTTGTTCCTGCATCTTTATAAAATAAGTACTGAATAACAGCTGAGCAGGTTCTAGTCCTGATAGTGACACATTAAGGAAGCAAAACCCCTTGGGAGAGGCCTACATCATCTTCAGGCACTGCTGGACACAAGAAATGTCTGAAGCTCACAAGCAGGGCTGAAGTGGAATACAGGACTACAAAAGGCATGGCACTAGACAGGAAGCTTGAAAAACCTGTTTCAACAGGACAAACCTAAGATGTGATAAAAACAAACAAGAAAATCAAAAATATTGTGAAAAGCAAAATTTTGTCACACAGCTCAAAAGTAGTTCTAGACTAAGTTCAAAACCACAATTTTATTTGCTTCAAACATTCTTAACAATGTATGCTTGCACAGTTTCGCATTAGAGTACCATTAATGATTGCATTTCTAATTCTTTTCAGCTAGTCTACACATTCTAAAGAAATTTTTTTACTACAGTTGTGTGAAGACTTCCATTTTCCATGACACAGCATGAGTCCTACCACAGCTCCAGAAGCTGAATGCAAGTTGAGTAGTACTAGGGATTTGCCCCCATTTTATTTTCTTTTGGCTTTGGAAGAGGAATTTAAACATTCAAAGGCAACAAGAAAAGTAGAAAGGCTTCTGAAAATACTATCATCCTGGCAGGAATATGACAACGTAGGCCAGATATGAGGCATAGATGGACTTCTGCCAATTCTATACCATTCTGGATCACAAGGAAGAGACAGATTAAGTCCTTAAGCCTACTGACGCTCATGCATGGTACCAAACAAGTCAGCAGTTTTAACTGAGGAAGGAGACTTCCACTTGTGGTTTCCCTCCATTCAACTCCGATAATTTCATAAGGTGACTGAGCCTAAGCCAGGTATAAGCCATTAGATCAAACTTCACTCTTCCCTAGACAGCTTAACACAATTTAACAAAGTACTTCAGATGATGCAATAACATACAATGAGCACCAGTCATCATGGCTTGGCAATGTTGTTTCTTTGACAATCCTTCCACTACTTTGGGCTGGTGAATTCAAATCAAACAAGACCATTTGGTCTGCCACTGTAGGTTAAAAAAGAGATTACGCTTGTCTACATGTAGATTAAGGTTGGTTGGGTTTAACACTAAAAAAAAAAAAAAAAACTCCATACAAAAAAAAAAACCCCCACACCCCCCCAAAAAAAAAAAAAAAAAAAAAAACACACAAAAACAACAAAACCAACCCAAACCATTATTTTAAGAGGATAAAATTTCCCACCTTTGCAAGATTCAGCTACATTGCTTTTGCTTTCCTCAAGGATGTACTTCTGCTCATTAACCAGTTAGGTTTTTATTTTTGCTGAACTACCTCCATAATTACACAAACCTATCACCTAGACACAGCCATACTACAAAATCATTACCTACATCAGGTCATGTCCAACTTATTTTCCATTTCTTTGATGAAAGCTCAACAAATAGAAGGGCAAACTTTACAATACCATAACTTCCTCAAAACAACAGTTACATGAACTTGCCTAACAGATGATGTACAGTTATAGCTAATGGCATATTCTTTATTAACAGTCTGCAGTCATTTAGCTACGTCTAAGACGGCTTTGGTACAGCATTTAATTCCAAGAGCTCTAAATTATGTTGGAACATCAAAGCATGGAAGGTAGATCCTTTCTATTAGAGTTAGGCTAAAGTCTCAGAGCCATTGCTCAAGTTACCTGCATGTTCATGCAAGCTCAAGATGGAAACCGTTTTCCAACTTTTCTATTTATAAATGCCACTGCAGATTTTGGCAACCAAGTAGCTACTGGCACCAGCAGATTTCCATACATCTCACACCCATGTTTTTCTCACATTTTCATTTTCTTTCTGAATTAAAAAAGGACATTGTTTTCACCTGTTAAAAGACAGTGGCAACTGTCCAAAAACCAGGATGAAGGAATCTAGATTATAATTCAATAGCACCAAACATAGCAGCTTGTTTTAAATAACAGCTTCCTTTGTACTGCTGAAGATAAAGGTCACATCTGTAAGCCTTGCTTATTTTTAGTTCAGCATCATTTTTCTACAGAAAGTATTATCCATTTGTGTTAAGAGCACATTATTATTTTACCCTCATAACTATTGCAGACGGGCAGTAAGAAACAAGACAGATGGCCTATAAGCCATCTGCAATATTGTCCCCTCTTCCTTCCACAGTACCTTCTTTCAGATGAGAGAACTCATCCAACAAAACAGTGAGATTTCTGCTCAGACTCATTCAATACACTCAATGGAGGGTTTTTTGTGAGCTTAATTTAACTGGGCAGGTTAGAAAGGGGCACCTGGACTTACAACACTAGATACTTCTAGTATATAGTGACATGCTGTAGTGATAGGCTTTGTCCATGAGACTACCTATTGACAGATGCCTTAAGTACCACAGTCATCCAGCCCCCATTTTGCATTTCCTTCTTTAAACCTTCCTCTTCCTCTCCAGCTTCTGTTTTCCCAGATACAGCTGGTATCAGAGAAATGAAAGCCAAGAAGGAAACTGCACCACCCTCTCTCACCTCCCTTATGCTGCCCACCCCCCCCAGCCCAAAGGGTACTCTTGTGCATTTGCTTAAATGCTGCTTTTCCATCTTTATTCAAAGGCTCCTTACATTCAAAAAGCAAACATCCCTAGTCTCCTAGGATACTCCTACACAACTCTAGAAACCCTTACATGAACCAAAATGTATCAGAATAGGTTCTCAAGGAGAAAAATGTGTTCCTGGAAGGCTCAAGGGAGAAAGTACTTGTTACTCAGGCAGAAGTGATACTAACTGAACTCTCAATCACAATTTCTACTTGTAACCTAAAATAATAACCAACAGCAGTAGGAACACACAATACTCTAAATCAGAAGCAAAATATTTAATGTTATGAAAAGATCACAAATAGCATGAAATAGAAATATTCTCTCACAGAAAGGAAGCTGTGTTTTAAATATCTGCCTTGGAAAAAAATTAAGGGAGATTTTATAGCTCTGCAGAAGTGAAGCTGCAGATGCACTGAAGTGCTGCACTTCACATACTGGAATTTACAGTCAGTTTGCAGTCAGATTTGAGAGCTGCAACACACCACTTTATCTACAAGTCAGCAGCATCTCATGAAAGTTTCAGGACAGTAAGAAACCATTCTGAAGTTCAATGATTTAAGACTTCGTTACCTGCTATACCTCACTGCCAGAAACCTTAGGCTTTTCAGCAGGATGAGACTTGTGTGTCACCCAAGACTCAAAACTGGCAGTTCAACCCCAGCATAGCTCTAAGCTTAGCAAAGCTATGTGATCTGCATCTTATTTCTACCACTTCTGTGATTACTTCTGTAGTTCCTAGGAGGAGGATAAGGCAGAATTGCCTTAAACTATCACAGCTTGTCACAAATTATATTTGTCAGCTGCTAGAGGTTCTTGCAGCCAGTTCAGTTTCACATCACTCCAAGCAAGCAGATTCAACAGAACTTAAAAAGGAGCCACTTCACAAAAAAGCCACTTACAATGATGCATACAACTCTGACCACAACAAAATCGAGAACTTACTCAGGATCCCCCAACTTCCAAGCAAATCTCTCCCTTGCCTTCAACAGCCAGTGTAAAAATAACACTCATTTCCCCTTGTCCTACCACACTGGACACTTGAACTTTTACAAGGAAACAATCAACTCCTCTTGCTACTGTAGTCTACTCAGGCTTCATCAGAAAGTTAAGGGAACATTTAAGACACTGTTCTCTTGTATTTAGGGACCAAAACACATACACCTGGGGTAAAAAGTTTAGTCTGGGGTTGCTACTGTATCTCCATTACTACTAAAAAAACACAACAAACAAAAACCAAAACAAAACAAAAAACAAATAAAAAAAAAACCCTTTTTTTTTTCTTGGAAAAGTTAAGTTTACTGTATTTTGGTAAAAAAAATACAAATATTGAGTGTTCTAGGAGTGTGAGCATTTCTTAGTCATGGCAATCCAAAGAACAAGTTCCCTGTTTTATTTGAGGGGAGTAATTAGTACATAAAGATCAGAGATCCTAAGGATTTTGAAAAGAAGGGGAAAGAAAAATATTATTGTCATTTGATAAAGGTATACTGTTGGATTACATGAAGCAAATCTATTCAGTCCAAGATGTGCAAAAACTAAAATCAGATTACAAAACAATATGAAGTATACGCAGTTCTCACATGATACCTACTTCAGATCAATTTCCATTGATGTTCTTGCATAGATTTTTTAAAAGTAGCAACATACATGGAAAATGCTAGAAAGATCAGCACTCAAAAAGAAACTCAAGCACACAGACTTACTTGCATTCCCCAGGTATACTGCAACCCCCATGGAGCAAATTACATCCTTGTTTACATACAGCTGTAAACAGAAAAAGATTTAGGCATCAGTTTGAGCAGTTAGGTATCCATTTGTACAACAGCAATGTGGAACTGTTCAGTTAGAGCTTCCATCATTTATCCTGTTTGTTATCCATGCAAAGCAGATTGCCTTTTGCCACGTTCAAATAGTTTTTATTTGCAGCTAGCTATTTCACAAAACAATCCCACAGCAGCTCTTTATAAAAAAAAAAAAGTAACTTAGGATAACTCTTTGAAAAAGTTGCTAATGATTATGTTTGCAGCAAGACTGTCAGCACTGAAACATCCAAATAGCTATTTTTTAAACCTGGTATTATTCTGGAAATCCCAAGCTTCCATGCTTCCAAGCACACATGACCTTGAATAAGCCTTAAAAATGGTCTCCCCTGTCATTAACAGTCTTTTTACTGAAAAGAAACAGAAAAGAAAACCAAGACTCTCTCAGAAGGCTATGTCAAGTAATGTTAGCATAATTACTTACTGAGACTGAAGGCAAAATGTAGAGATATTTGATGGAGTGGTACATTATAAAAGTACCTGATACACTTGAGTTTCTGTTCACATTAAGAACTATCAAAAAGCTTTCAGCTTTGCATACATTACACTTAAAACTTCGTCATTTGCAAAAATATTGCTACAAGGGAATTTTCACAGGATGAAAGTCTACAGTATTACTGATATCATCACTGTTAAATAAAATCTTACATTAACAGATGTAATACATAATTCTGCTTTGAAGCAATACCATCTCTGAATAAAGTCAATTAGTAAAAAAGATGTTTTATTATTTGGAATCCTAAATTTACTGTGTATCCCTCATAGCACAGACCACAAGTAACACTGTATGCTGTGCTGGGCTCCACTCTTTGCAGAGGATGTTTTTTTGAAGATTTGTATTCAAAGCACAATGTCCATATATATTAAAATAAGTGTGCTACAGCATCAACACCACAGAAGTATCTACTACAGTTTATACCTATTATATATACACATTAGAGCTATTCTAACATAACATTAAGCAAACAATATTACCTTGTTTACATTCTTCTCCCATCCAACCTTCCATGCAGGCTTTGTTTCCATTTTGATCACACGTGTAGTGACCAACAAAGTCATCTCGAGGGCCACAGAATTTATTGCACAGAGCACTGTAGTAATTTTCATCACACTTTACTCTTATTTGTACTTCAAAATGGGCAACAGGACCATTAAACTGTAGTGTTTTCCATCGATCATCTGGGTTGATCATGCCAGCATGTGCCACTCGTTCTATTAGCAAGTCTTCACCTTTTTGAAAACAGTAAATTCAAGAGGTTATAAGCTTGATAGCACACAAGAGCATATATATTCAAATGAAAAGCATTTAAACCACTAAGTGAAAATCTAGTAAAGAAAACATGAAGATGATAAAGATCTACTGTATAACTGAATTTTCCTTTGCCTTGCAAAGTTCATTACAGGAAGGCCAATTTAAAAAAGTGTCCCAAAGGAAATATTAAAAAACCCTGGAACATAATCCATAGGAAATAACTTATTTTTCAAGGCAGCCAAACATACCACACCCACACGCTGACAACTAGCAGCTTTATCTTGATCTGAGGCTCTTTTTGCCTCCTTTTTTTTTCCTTATAAAATTGCAAAATCTGCATAACCTTGTAACTGGGATATTAAAGTTCTGTGGTGCAAGTTTAATTTTAAAAATAAAGCAAAATGTATCTTCTGCAAAATTACTATGCAGTAGTAAATGCTCTGGTAGACTTGCATTATGGACATAAATTCGCTGGCTTTCATGTAATCATCCTCTCTAAAGGCAAAACATCCTTAATAAGCATTTCATGGAACACTATGTAGCTAGTATTTGTCATTTTGACAAGAAATATACAAGTGAACCCAGGATTGCCAAAGGGCTGCTCTCAACTCTGTATCCTGCTTATCCTTATCCCCAGTGGAACTACTGATAATTGTGATCAGTGTTGCAATACACTCTATAAGCAGCCTGCCTTGCCCTCATAGAAAGCAGCAGCACTACTACTGCCAGGTTTCATTAACTGAGACCAAACGTGTTATCACATAGAACAAGAAGATTCTAGGACCTAAGATCATGGAACTACCAAAGTATTTTAATATTTATGGATATCTACTTTGTATTTTTATTCATTTTACTCTTAGTATAGAAGCACAGATGCTTCAGTACTAGATGAGATGCAGTTACAGTCAGTTGAATTATACAACAAAATTACACAATTGCTTCAGCAAACATTAAGAATAAGCAAAGCACAGTAAGGGTAAGGGCAGACAGTGAGTAACCCCAGGGATCGAAGCCTTCAAATGCTTTCACTACTCAAACTTGGTAACATCCTACTGCAGGAGTTTTTCTAGGTGACTGCAAGCTGCAGCTAGAACTCCAAACACTATTTAAGGACAAGAAAAAGCTATGAAAGCTCCACTGGTATACATGGATTTCATACCCATTTATGAAATAGCTGTAATACTTCCAGGTTAGAGATTCAGCATCCACTTTCTTCAATTAAGAGATTCTTTAAAATGCATGTTAAAAGAAAAGAACTACCAAAACCTTGAACACAAGATATTATAATGGTAATGAAATGAAGTACAAACTTCAGATTATTAATAACAGTAAAACATGCCAAGCTCTTAGCAAGCAGTATTAACTTCAGTAAATAGATTTCACCTTCTTACTGTCTACTACTCATTAACCTAATTTGTTTAGAAAGTAAGTCAAAGGAGTGATTGTTTCTCACCTAGAAAGTTATTGATAGCATAGAGTTACCCTGTGCATCTGTTACCAAAGCTGCGTTCCCCCTCATACTGTAAAAGCATGAGCTACAATTTTCAGCCACTCCAATGTTAAAGAAAAATGAAAGGTACAGAAGTAGCAGGCTCTAGAATGTATTTCGTTAATGTCTTTTTTTCAAGTTTGCTTCTATCATAAGAAAAAAAATAACCAACAAACAAAAAAAAAACCCAACCTTCTCTTAAAATTAATGAGTACTCAACTTTAAAAAAGCTGTTTTAATTAAGCATTGAAAGTTTCTCAAATTATTTAGACTAAAAGTATATCTCTTGTTTTAATATTAAAGTGCTATTGCCATGTATAGGCTACAACTCCTGCTTGCCTGGACTAGTCTTCATAAAACATTTTATGGCTAGACACGACACACTGAAGTCTACCCTTGTTCTTCAATTCTTATACAACAAGACCTCTGTCATCAAGCAGCACAGACAAGAAATGTGCACGCTAGTAGAGGCTGCCTGCATTTTATTTTTGACTGCACCGGATATCTGTTATACCACCAGTCACCATTAAAAGCTTTATGATTAGATTCCTCATCCTTTTATAATCTTATTCTTTGCTAATGACTATTGATCTGAAAAACTATAAAGGAAAAATGCTGAATCATGAATGGTCAAGGAATTTGAACAAACAGAAAATACACACTATTAGAGCTCTTTTCCAGCTATAAGCAACACAGGCTAATTAAAAATGGCTGCAACATTCGCTGCCACAAAAATGTTTCCTCAAAGTGCATCAGATGGACTGAAGAACATGTCCTGAGATTATAAACCACTCCTTTGTAATAAAAATCTTATCAAGCACCTTCAGACTAAATTCATTAGAGCCAGTTAAACAACTGGAACAAGCATTACAGTTAAAGCAAATATACCTATGCAGAACAGTCCTCTTGATACCTGGGGGTCAAGAACAGGGAAAATAACCCAATAGTGCCTTTTTAAAAAAAAAAAAAAAAAAAACACTTGAAGTTTATCTTCACAAACTCCTCTGAAAAAGAATTTATTTTGAGTCTTAAGAGCTTCTTCTCTATCTTACACGAGTAAAGATAGGGCTTAACAACCTAAATAAGCAAGCCAAATAATTTACCCTGAACTACAAAAGGCATCAGGAAATCAGCTCCAAGCCACCTCATTTCTAATACTAAATTCTTAAGTACTAGAATGAGAATTCTGGCTTATTTCAAATTTAAGACTGATCCCAAACAGATGCGTCTTCCAAACAGATCAGTAATTGCAGGGAAGGACTTGTTTGTCAACATTCCTCCCCAATCATGACAAAGTGCTTCTGAATATATCCACTGTCCCACATTTAACTGTTTTGATTAAATAAGTTTTCTCCCTGCATCTGGTTTTCCATTAAAATTCATCTTAGGAACTCACACTAGTTTTAGGTCTCAGTAAAGACAATGAGTTAACATAACTGAATTTGTCTGGTTACTGGCACACACTACTCAAATCTCCCCCTTCACACGCCTCAGAAGCAATAAGGCCTATTTTCCTTAATCACTAACAAGTTTTCTACAAGCCTTTCTAGAAAAGCAGACGGTGCTTTTGCACAGATGTTTGCACAAGTCTAATACAGACTAAGATGAAGGGGGAAGGGAACCACTGCATCCCTGAGGTAGACAATCTAATGGAAGATTACTTTACACATGAAGATGTCAGCTTTCTTCATAATGGCAGCACTGGGTTATTCATTGCCAAGACCTCTGCTAGGGTCCAGAAGTTTACCAAGTCAAATGATTTACCTAGAAAGTAGCATGAACTGCTGACAGATGACACAACAGGCCCTTTACAGTGACTCTGTATTTAAGAGAGTTTCCTCTTCCCCTCCCACATTCTCCCAGAGCAAACAAGTAGTAACATTATACTGCCACAAGCTTACTTTCAAGCCAATGCACCAGCAGAGAGGAGGAAAAGCACAGTAGTTCAAGAATTGGGGTCTGTACGTCTCTTGGTTTGTAGTATAAGGTAAGTACTGGGGAAACATTTGCCCTTCCAGACTAGCTCTTGAGATGGTACTTCACAGATCTCTGAGCAATCATCTCCTGCTTTAAATGAGCACAAGGAAGGAACACAGGATGCTAGGACAGAGAGGGAAGAAAGAATGACAACTGTTCTAAAAACTTTAAGTTGTTCACTGGAAACTCCTCTTTCCAGATTTGGGGATTTTTTTGTGTTTGCTTGTTACTTTAGTTTGATATTTCAGGTAGGTTTTTTTTTTTTCTGTTGTTCTTGTTGGGTTTTGTTGTTTTGGTTTGGGATTTTCTTAAATACCCACTTGAAAGTCCAAGCTGGAAAACAGGACCTGCATATAAGTTTCAGCCTTACCCATCCCCATTAAAGGAAAGCAAAACCTGAATTTGGAACTAATTAATCAGGTTATAAACAGACTCTGGCAATTACTTTGATTAATCTTACAGTAGCAACAGAAGACACACGTAACCTGATCCAAAGATCAGCAGTGTTCAGGATATGATAAGGGAGTTCAGCTTCCCATAGATACGCTCTTCAATCCTCCAGGATTCAGATATTGTCGTTTCTCTGGAGAAGTTGTCATATTCCCTTTCTTGAGCTTTTACACATGAATTTTTAGAGATCTGTGCCTGATTTTTCACTAATCCTTGCAGAAATACACAGGAAGTGTCATTGCACCTTGACGGATTCACAAGGCAAAACCTACAGGTTTTGACCTGTCAAGACTACACATGAGGGGGAAAAAAAAAAAGCTTTCAGCTTTAAAGAATGGATTTCTTTCTAGAAATCCAATATGCAAGTCTGAACTTCAGCGTGGCAAAGCAACAGGTCTCTATCATGGAATCATGAAGACTATAGAAGCATTTAACAAAGACAAGTATTTAGTTAGCATTCTGTCAAATTGTAGGCTTACCAGCCTTCTAGGTTTCAGATGTAATATAACTTTACAGCTCCTTTCTGGCAGCCTATATTAAAGGGAAGCTCACCTTCTCTTAGCAGTTTCTCATGAGAGCTGAACTGTGTAACATGACACTTGTATAGACTCCCGTAGTTCATGGAAACTGGTAAATTACGAAGACAGCCCACTGGGCCTCCAGAAGACACTGTACACGCTGTGGGCCTGACATTCAGGCAAAAAAGGGTCACCAGTGAAAGTCAACAGATTTGTCAGAGCATGTCAAAAACCGAAAAACCACAGAAAAAAACCACAAGTCTAAAGTAACTGTCCCTTTATCAAGTGTATTTAAATAGAAACCCGAGTTGTACATCTACTGGTTTGCAAGAGGATTCTGCAGGTTCCAAGACATAAATACAGCAGCTTACAAGACCGTTATTTATTAAGCATTTTATTGAAAAACAAAATTCACCACTTAAATGGATACAGATTTGTTTTGCAGGATAGGCTCTTCATGTTCACTCCTTTCTACACCACTTCATGAGTTGATCTACCATGTAGAGCTAAAGCATGAATATTCCAATATTTGCTGCACTAGCTACCCCTGGGTAAATTGTTCCCCCAAATGAAAACTATTTAAAGAGATCAGTTTCATGTAGTACTTTGTGAACAAAACACCCAAGAGGACTCCTCCAATCTGTTGCTACATAGGATATTTAAACTTACTAAAAAATCAGGCTTACTCTGCTCAGCACTCGAGATCTCATTTTGAATACTACAGCCAGATTTGAGAAGTGATATTCAAGGTGGCAGTAAACCAATTAAAGGGTTACAGCAACATAAACTACCAGAGATCTAAAGAAAACATACCTATTACAAAAAGTTGAGAGAGCTGTTAAGACAAAAGCTTAATTCTAACAGAAGGAGGGCTCAGGAAGAAACTACAAACTCATCATTAGGTTGTCTATCACTGGAGTATGTTAGAAGAATCTCTAAGTCAGGAAAGTTTGTCAGGAAAATGCAAGCAGGGCTGATCCCAATCTTCAAGGAAAAGGAACTTGAAACTCTAGCACTGCCTTAATATCAGTTGAGTTTCACCATTTTTTTATGCTTGGCACATCTTGGTAAGAATGGTCAGGAATGAAGCAGCAGAGAATGGAACCTATTAGAAACTGATCATGATATGGGACATAAATCTGTGCTACCTTAATGCCCAAACACTTATCTTCTTCTATATTAATCCCAGCCAAGATCAAATAGTTCATCATTAATCACAATGAAAATCTGAAGTTCACTTAACACTTGTAACCTAAATCATTATCTGAAACAGGTTTGTAAACCAGCACCAAGGAGTAAGTTCAAGCTGGAGACCTACTTTAGTAACAACACAGCAAGCAGCACCTTCATATGTTTTTTGAAGTATGTAGACAACAAGTTTGGCTTTTCCTTCAGTTCAGCAGCCCTGCTCTGATACTGATCATTACCTTACATTTTCAGACTATAAATGCAAGGTTACTTTCAGTACTTGGGGAGAAACAGGAATCAACCCATGACTCTCATCATAAACATCAAGTATGGTTTCTTTATCAGGAACAAGAATGCTTATTTGTTTACCTGATCATGACAAGTATTGCACAACATGGTTATGGGTAAACTGAGAAGGATTTTAAAATGCAGCTCTAAAGTACAGACATTTTTTCTTTAAAGTAAAAAAAAAAAAAGACTACCATGATTTTTAAACATTTTTCTTTCAATGCTAATCATTAAAACGTTACAACAATGACTTACTATTGTCCATTCTTTTCCCTATCATCAGCAATTTTTCATTGTTCCTAACCCAATATTTACTGCTTCGATTTGTACATGCCTTTCACTTAGATAGCAGGCATACATTCAGACTGATCTGCAGGGATGACTAATTGCAGCAACACACCACTTCTCCTCTCCCCAGTCTGTACATACAGCACAAAGTGAAAATCGCAAGTTTTACATAAATACTCACCGGCTTTTGTATCATTGTCCCAATCCCACGCTTCTATTATTAATGTGAATGATCTCTGAAAAGAAACAAGAGACCAGTTAGACAGTAATAAAAAAGTACTGCTACACACCAGACAAACCGTGATTTGGAATAAGCAGATACTGCTGCTACAAGAAAGCCAACTCTGCTGCCATGTGAACGCCCCTGAAGGCATCTGATTCTCAAAAGCATGAAAAGTAGCAGCATTAAGAACTGTGGAGCAAAGCATGCTAACAGCAAAACAAAAACATCCCCACACACTCCAAGGACTGAGTTATTATTATTCTCCTCCTACCCTAACTCATCCTCAGCTTTGCTTAGCCACAGAAATAATTTTCAGAAGTAGCCCTAAGCTTTGAATGAAGTAAGGGGTTCTTAACGTTGGAAAAAAGAAGTAGGATACTTATGACTTAGCAACTGAAGACACAAAAAAAGGAATAAAATCAGAGCCATCCTTTAGAAAGCACACAAAAGATCAGTCTATGTAACTGATCTATTTGCTGCTTTCTAGAAAAATATAAAGAAGAAAGGCACAAAAGACCACCCTGCATCTATAAAGAATTCAGACTTCTTTCTGATGAAAGGGTTAGTGTGAAAAACTGACCTCCAAAAGACAGGAGAAATGTAACTGTTAAAGGAAGCACACCCAGTAGTATACTTTCCCCCGAGAAAAGAAGACCATAATTTCAGACAGCTTAAAAAATTATTTCTAAAAAAGAAATTTTTTTTTTTTTTAAAAAAAAAGCACACACAAAGAAAGTTAAGTCTTTATTTCACACTAAAGCAAAGCTTCAGGCATCTGTCTTAGTTTTATGAACAAATATGTAAGATAGATACTGATAGGATGATAGCGTTGGGACTGTTCAGACTGGAGAAGAGAAGGCTACGTGGAGACCTCATAGCAGCCTTCCAGTACCTGAAGGGGGTCTATAGGGATGCTGGGGAGGGACTCTTCATGAGGGACTGTACTGAGAAGACAACGGGGAACAGGTTCAAACTTAAATGGGGAAAGTTTAGATTGGATCTGAAGAAGAAATTCTTTATTGTAAGGGTGGTAAGGCAGTGGAATGGGTTGCCCAGGGAAGTTGAGTGCTCCATTGCTAGCAGTGTTCAAGGCCAGGTTGGACATAGCCTTGGGTGGCATGGTGCAGTGGGAGGTGTCCCTGTCCATAGCAGGGGGGTATAAACTAGATGATCTTGAGGTCCTTTCCAACCTTAACTATTCTATGATTTTATGACATCCAAATACTAAACTTTTTCCTAAGTTACCACATGCATAGATGTAACGTTTGCCTGCTTTGAGTTTCCAAGTTGCCCAAGTTAACATTGGGATTCTCACATAAATTGAAAACCAAGCAAAAAGCCTCTAGCAACAGAAAAACTTACTGCACCACTGTCCCAAAATCCTCACACGCATCTCTGTACTCAGAGGAAAACTACACCAAAATCTGAAACTAAGTACTGCAGAGCCAAGCCTCAATATGCACAGAATTCACAGGCCTATGATCCATAAATTCACATGGAAAGAGCACCTTGTTAGGAGGAGGATTATGTAAGAATTCAGTTATCTTTCCTAGGGTGCTTAGGATTATTTAACTCTTACATCAGATGTGTACTTTCACTTTAAGATAGCTCATCAGTGCTTTATATGCCCCTCAGCTCCCCACCAAAGAAGGTTGATCATAACACTTAAATGTTCCCATTTTAGAACAGCAGCAGCAAGAATAAAGATTGGTGCAGCACCCTAAGCAGAAGGGCTCTTTGCCCAAGGTCTTTCATGACTACAGCAAGGGATCAGTCTATTCAGAAAAGTTACTTAACTGTGTATTTTCCTACGGCTTAGTTACAGAAACATATAAGCCACAAACTATGCCTCTGAAAGAGGCTTTCTTCAGTACTTTCAGCTTCAGACAAATATTAGAGAAGGTGCTCTTCCACCATTGAAAATGGTAAAAATTTTAGTGGAAAATATTTAGATTACACTGAAGGAAGGAGGAAAAAGGAAGCTCAGCAGTTGCTACACTGGACAGAGGCATACTTGAGCTTGAACTGCCTTTGGAAAAGGGCAACTGATAGAGATCAGTTGAGAAAGTAAAGGCCTCTACTTGTGAGGTATGACAATACAGCACAAACCACAGCTCCACACACTTCTGAAAAGCAAATGTTATTGGAGCATTTCAGTACCTTCACTCTCCAACTCCCTGCTCTACCTTGTCCCCCAAAACTCCACACTTAGGGAAGCAGGACAGGTAGGATCCTACTGTACTCCGAAAGCACTACCTTCACTCCTCTCCCTAAACTGCTATCTAAAAAACAGATGTAGAGCAAACAGTACCAGACAACAATATGTAGCACTGCCCTAATTTTATCTTCAGGCAAGTGTAAGTCTCCTTATTTGGCAAGGAAATTGTTAACCTAGGCAGAACTCTACAAATCAGCACATGATTTAAAGCTCTGTTATTCACCTCTCCTGCATTTAACAGCTGATCTTCTAACATACCCCCTCAGTTTTCCTGTGTTCCACTGATTTATACTGAAAATACAAAACAATGCTCAAGTGCTTCCAGATGTCCACTTATTCATCTTATGTAAGGGCTGGTCTTTCCTACTGCAAACTGGCTGTTTCACCTGACTGCCCACATAGGCTAAGGCAGAAAAAAAAATTAAGCTGGATTTGCTGTCTTGGGAAATAGATCAGTTAATTATGCCTTCCCATCATTCAATTTCAAGGTAGATTTATATCTTTACCTAGGATGCTAGGGGATTTTTGTGGGTAGAGAGTTCCAAGCAATGCACTGTTCCAGCATGCTCATGGTGGACAGTATGAATAGGCATTCTGCCAATTTTAGGATGCTTAAATCCAACCATCTAAGCTGCCATGCACTCTGCAGTTAAAAACATTCCTCTACTACTCCATAGTTCCACGACCTGGAACAACTGAATTTCTAGCCAAATAACGGACCCCTGCAGCCCACAGTGCCTCCTGGTGGCAGGCAGGGCAGGGACACAGCTCTGCAAGCCCCAGGCTGCACAGGCCTGGTCTCAAGCTTTTGCTGTCCTCCCACTAATGACCATTAAAAACTATAAGCCCAGATATAAAAAGCTTAAAGAATGTATACTACAAAGGCAACATCTTTTTGCTTACTGCTGTCCCATAGCCTGCTTCCCCATGTCTGCTTATGGGTAACAGGCTAGCACTTGGCCATTCATACGTGAGTAGTCACATGGAGTACAGCCTTTTTAGGAAGGCTTCCAGTTATACTTGCAGGATATTAGAGGTGTTACTCAAATGGCAGTAAACTGTATTGATGGACAAATGCATTTTTACTGGAAGATCCATTTCAGCTGGGACAGTTCTCAGTTGTGCAACTTCCTGCTTTCTACTGACAGTTACACAGTCACCCTTCAAAACTCCCTTAAAAGCAGCAGTAAAAACAACCAGGAGAGAAACTGATTTTTGTTGTTATTCTACCTCTAGAGAAGGCTGTTAAGGTTACCAACTCAACTTGGTCATCTCTTCCTCACCTCCAGCTAGTCAATAATTTAAAGAGGAATCCCTCTCCATGGTAGCACATTGGATCATCATGTTACAATTACTACACCTCAAAACAGGAAACAGATTCTCAACCTACTGATTCAAGCACCACCATCATCACCACTCCCCCCTCAGAAGTATCAAGTCTTGCACTAATCTTTTGAACTTTTCTTCATAAATTTTTAGCTGTTGTTTTAAAGTAACATCCATGTTGCTGAATACATTTATGGCATGCTGCGCTGAGAGCTTTCCAGTTATTGCTCAACTATCAGAAGCATGTTTGACTACCAAAAACATTTGTTAATGGAAATTACAATATGCATACACTCACCCATACTGTCACCTCATCTGATAACCTAAGAGCTATAGGCTGAATAACACTAATGAATATAAATTCTGAAGAACATTTCTAGCTTACATAATGGACACTCATTTTATGAAAGCTCTACCGTTGTCTTGCATTAGCCACATCTGTACAGAGTTCTAGCATAGACTACCCAGCACACCCTCTCCTAGCATCAGCTGTAAGTAACTCTCCTGTAGCACACTTACACCAGACAACATCTTTCTTCATCTGTACTTCCAATAAACAATGACAGAACTTGCATCAATTTAGCTCTTGTCCAGAATATAAGGTCTGCCCTTATTACAAAATCTTTAAACCCATCACATCATCCAGTGGTGATTGTGGCTCTTTTTGTGCCTTTACTAACAACAGGTAAGCTTAAAAATTATTTGAAGTACAAAGTTCTCCACAGAGGCTGCTGATACAGATGTGTGTCTGGATTCCTGCATAATAAAGCTAACAGAAAATTTTATAGTTTTCTACCAAGTATCCTAAGAATATCCCAAATTCATGAGTCTTTTATGAAAAAGGCACACACAGAACTACACTCGCTCCTTTTCTAACTTGCATAGAACTCTTGTTAAAGGGCGATATGACCAGCACCTCACAACAGCAGGACATGCACATTCCAGTCTACCCTCTTATTTCAAAAAAACTTTGAAAAGTAGCATCTAGTAACTAACAGAATATTTAGAAAATATTCATAAGTGACCATGTCACAGTCTGGAGTGGGAGGAGATAAAGGTGAACGTACAGCACTGAAAATACACTTGATCCTAGCCACCAAAGTCAGTAGATTTATCATCCAGAAAGAATTCAACACAAGACAACATCTGTGCTTATCAAATAAAACAAAAAAAGAAAAAAAACAACCAGAGGATGTTAAAGTCACAAGAGCAACAGCACAAATCTGCAGAAGCGCACAGATACATGAAAGAACCATTTGGTCTGAGTTCACTAAATAGATATGCCAAGTAGCTTGGAAAGATACAAATTAAACCCTTTTATCCTGGTTATGCTGCTTCTGTTGGGTTTTGGTCCCTCCATCTGTCTGTGTGTTGTCCCAGTCCCCGTCCCCCCCCCCCCCCCCCCAGGACTGGTGTTCACAAAAGCAACTTCAAAGCATTATTCCACTGTTTACACTAAACAAAACGCTCCCCATGCTATCCCAGGGACCTCCTTTCTGGGGAGGGGGGAAACAAGACCTGCAATATTGGTTTGGCATTGTCTTTTCATGAACTATTACCTTGGTATTTGCAAACCAGAATTCAAAAGGTGGGATTTTATTTTTTTCCAACCAGACATGTCAGATTTTTCATCTCAAGAAAGATGATCAATCTGCAGACAGCCCTTTCAGTCTGGTATAGAACTTAAAGTCTCCAAGTCTGAAAAACACAAAAATGTGAATCTTGACTTTTCTGCATCAATAACATGCTATTGTGTACTAGAATACTTTAACAGACAAAGAATTATCAGTTTCATCTGAATAAAAGGACTGGATGAGAATTCCTACAAAGAAAAACCTCAAAAGAAACCAGGAATCAGCTATGAAATAAAAAGTGTAGCTCCTAAACAAATGCAGAGTACACCTTCTCTTCCTGTTCCACAGTCACACAGTAAATACAGGGTTTCATCACCAGTCAATATAATTTCCTGTCAAACCTCAATCAAGGATAGGCAACATGTGGCTTTGAACATTCCTACTGTAAAACCAGGTCAAAAACCAGCAGTGTGTCATTATTCTTATTACTAGTCTAGCTTTCTCATAACTTCTGGATTAAGTAATCAACAATAGTCCTTGCAACCAAGTCTGTTAAGTCTTGATTGGCACAGTTAACTCTCAATACTTGGTTTCCTGTGAGGCAAGCACAGGTCTGGGGGCTTCCCCCCACCTTTTTTCAGCACTTTTCTCCCTCCCCCAGGCAGCCTGCTTGCCATGGAAAAATCTGCCTTCAAGGCAAGCATATTCCACTTCCTTCCCCAGGAGTACTGCAACGAGTCCCTACAACTTCCTCATGACTAACTAACTCAGAGGTGCAAAGGGAGTACAGAAGAAACAAAGAAAGATTCCAAGAAGGTCTAGGACTCGTCATCAACACAGAGATGCTTTAGTAGCAGACAGATGGAACAAGCCTGTAGGTCAGTGTTTTAGAAGCAGATGTTATAAAGCCAAAATGGAGACTTTTACTGAAAGAATGTATGTTCCCAATTTAGGGGGAGTGGAGGAGGGAGGGCTGTTTTTTGGAACTTGAGGACCACATACACATGCAAGAACTTGCCTGCTGAACTCAGAGGCCATTCCATCACACCAAATCATAAAGATGCCTATCATCTAAACCCTCATTTTTCGTTTGAGAAGTAAGCACCACCAGCATAGCAAGTCCTAAACAAAAGCCTTCCCTTTGGAAAATGTGGCTAAACAACCCCATTTTATTAGGAGTACTGTGGAAGGCCAGGACAGAGTACTGCAAACAGCAGCAGCAGATAACAGAAAGCAGTTGAGCAAGTTGAAGCTTTCTATTTGAGAGTAATTACTGCAGTTATACTCCTCTTGGCCCTGCCACAAAAGCAGGATGATGTTTACAAACTTTGGTGACTCCTTAAAGATTAGCCCCGCCTGACAATCTTTAGGAAGTCTGCAAAACCAGTAGGAGAGGGGGTTACTTTTTGCCATTGTTAACAGCCAACAAGCTGGTATCTCCACCTACATGAGTTTGAACACTTCATTCCACTCCTCCCCCAAACTAAGTTAAGTCAAAACTGGAGGGGTGTGTATGCATGCACACATATGGGGGTGGCAGGGGGAAACCTAAATGTCTAGACTATTAAGACTCATTTCATTGCAAAAGGAGCACAAATAAAAACAACAGGTGAATAAGTCAAAATTAACACCCAGGTAAATACTCACCTTCAGTTAAAGAAAATTGCCCAGCAACTAGGTAGAAAATCCTACCATCAACCAGCTGCATGCATCTAAAAGATGAAACAACTTCAAGGAGGAACTGAAGGAGTATGTCAACATCGAACTGGCAGCGCCTACTGCTTTGTGAAACAGGACCATAGCATGATTCTCTCCAAGGTGATCACGCTACTAGATCATGACATTCCTATACCTCAGACTATATCTGTAGAAAGATCTTCAAAGTGAAGGCTTGAACATACTCTGATATCCTGCTGCAATGGCAGACTGCAACAGAAGTTTCTAAATATGAGGGGGTCTTGACATACCATAGGACAGCAAATATTTTACCTGCAGTGTTCTAAAAATCATCTAAAGTCACAGAATAGCTTTAGCTAATGTCTGTAGAAACAATGACCCGTTTTCATGTAGCTCACAGAAAGCCAAAATGCCATGACTAACTAGAGCTCCTCAAGGGAGCACATCAATAGTCACCTCAGACCACATGCAAAGCAAAGAGAAAGCTCTCTGGAGATCCATCTATGGGAGAAGCTAAAGCACAGGAAGAAAGACTCCACAAGCTTCTCATATCTTAGCACCCTAGACAAAAACCCAAAGCAAATCTCAGTCAATTCAACCTTGCGACAAGTCTCAGAAACAGCCTATTTGCTCCCAATACCTCAGTACTGGCCCTGACCTTTTGCAGCACCCTCAGACGGCTGCCGCAGACAGAGTACCCCTCAGTAAATAGGAAGCATACACCTCACTAAGTTGTCACAGTGCCAGAAGCAAGTCAGTAGCTTGCTTCTTAGAAGAGCTGCAAGAGATATGACCAGGCAGTAGTCATGCTTGGAGTTCATCTGAAGGAAAGCTGTTCTGCTAGCTACTCTCAGCTCACAGGACACTATAGGTTCTTGAAGAGCTCATTCCTATTCTAAGGCAGGGTCTCTCACCATTACATACATGGCAGCAGTGGTAGTCTCATGAAATAGAAGCAATTCCTGACTCTGCTTTTTATAGCTATTTGCTATTCATCTCCACCCTACTCCATCCCCCCTTCCCCAACTCCAGCATATACACATTTCTGCTGCACTCAAGGAGATTAAGTTGCAACTCTGAAGTCCAAACTGTCAACTGTGGTCACTTCAATTTGAGCAAACAGCATAGAATTGCCTTCCAAATCTTTTACTTTCCTTATACTTTCAGAACTAAACAACAACTGCCACCAACGAAAACTTAGCTACTCAGGTATGGCTCCAGTCATAACTTGCCTTTGCTACGATTTTCCAGCAAGAAACAAGAAAAATACTATGTTTAATAACAGTCCTTGCTATCAGCTCCCACACCAGTTTTGTTGAAACACTTCTATTTTACTGCAAATGTCTTCTGATTCTGCCATCTCTAGGGACCTCCTGTGCCACAGGTCTCAACAAAAGTAACGGTTCCTAAAACTAATTAATGCATCAACGATGACAGAGATGATATTTTTCCCCACTGAATGAGCAAGCATAATGCTTATTAAACAAGCAAACAATATAATCTTAGCTGAATTATCGGTAACTACAATTTTATTGCAGTGACTAGAAAAGTGGCATCCTGGGAGGCCTTTAAACTGGTCCTTAAAATAACATATACAGTTTCATCTTACCAATTATCGTCTTTCCAGGTATCTTTTACAGAATTCTTTGTAACAGTTGTCAGAACAGCAGTACAGTATTTCATATCATGGGATTTGAGTTTCTGACCTCGCCGAATGTAAACTGATTTTCAGAGAGCCCCACAGAACCCTGCACTAATACCTGTGACTTCGTTCTTCTGTACAAATTTGTACTAATAAGCAAAGCTTCAAAAAAGTACATCTTGTGACCTGTCAATTCCATAAACAGATACTCCTTAAACCCACCAAAGTCAAAAGCTCGAAACAAGTTCTTTGATCAGATCTTAGTATGAGATCTGCTCCTACCCTCATCCATGCTTTGACTGCTTAATATTCAGAAGTCATTTGGAAAGTGCTCCCTGGGTAGAATGCGAGACTAGAGAACAGGGGGAAAACCAAGGAAGACTACATTCAGTGTTATGCCACTGTGTAATTCTGTAACTGAAGATGGAGTGAAGCAGTATGGATCTCCTCCCTCTCCCAAAAGAGGGTACAAATAACACTGCCTGAGAGGGAGGATGTTATAAATTAAAGGTCCAGAGAAAAGCAACAAGAAGGAACAAAGAATCAAATTATCTCCATGGAAGGTATGAAAAGTTGGTCAAAACTCCTCAGCCTGAAAAACAGCGAGCAGAAGTATATGATAGAAGCTTACATTGCTATAAAAGGCTATAGGGTTGGTTAAAAATAGATCATCTGTTGTCTTGTTCTTCACAAAAAAACTGAAGGGCATCAAAGTAAGCCAACAGGAGCCATGGTCAAAAGAACAGAAATAAGAAAAGACAGCAGTTCATACAAAGCTTGGCAGAGTGTTACACAGGGGGCCTAAGGATGAAGTGGGTTTAGTAGTTTTTTGGATCCAAGGGCAGACTGGGACAAAAATACTTCAGAGAAACCAATCAAAATTGGACCTGAGGAAGAAATTCTTTACTGTAAGGGTGGTGAGGCACTGCAATGGGTTGCCCAGGGAAGTTGCGAATGCTCCATCGCTGGTGGTGTTCAAGGCCAGGTTGGACATAGCCTTGGGTGGCATGGTTCAGTGGGAGGTATCCCTGTCCATAGCAGGGGGGTTGGAACTAGATGATCTTGAGGTCCTTTCCAAGCCTAACTATTCTATGATTCTATAAAATTCCCAGGTTGAAACAAAGCTTGGGAGAAAAGAAATTTTCCATATTCTTGCCCTTAGCCTTCCATGAGCATTATGCTCCCTGAAGTCCACTTTCAGCATGGACGATGTTCTGAAGCAATTATTCCACTGTTTCTGCTATTAAAACAAGAGTAGTAAAAAAAAAAAAAAGAAAAAACACAAACAAAAACAAACCAGTAAGCTACACTGTGGAATCTTGCATGCCTGCCTGAGACATTAGCTATCCCAGGGTAATCAAAACTAAGACCAAGGAACTTTACAGGAAAAAGAGAAGCCAGGAGAAACAAGGTAGTTCTAAATGAGATTGAAAGTTGAAAGCTGTGACTGAAGTCATAATTGAAAAATCCAATCAAGGTTCTTCTTTCCGCAATACTGAGGTGACAGAAAATAATTGGAAAAAACAGCCTAGGTTTCTAAAAAATGCTCCTAAACACACTGCACAGATACCTAAAGTACTCTCAGTAAGGTATACCCACTTGGCCCCTCTGCATCTGCTGCAATAGCTATGTACCTGCCAGTGCTATAGGCTCAGCCTAGGCTTCAGACCACACATATTCAGGATTTCAGTTGAGATCAGAATCCCCAGCGACCTCACAAAATCAAATTTTAAACCAAAACAAGTAAAGATTGGGAAGCAGGAATTAAGACATCACAGGCCTTCTAGAGTCATTACTATTTTAGGTAAGCTTCTTTGATTTGAACTTTTACACACTGTCCAGTAGGATTAAAAATGCCTTTTGTTCAGTACCTACAGAATACCATCTCTTTCATGTCTCTAAAACCATTAGAAAAGACATGCAGAAACTCAGTACAACTCAATAACTCAGTAAAGCTGTTCTACGTAAGGGAAACCCATCCCTCCACATACATTCTAATCTGCAATAAGCATGGCAGATTTCACTTGCCTCTTGGAGGAGATTCTTGTATCTGTTAGACAAAGGCCTAGTGTCCCCCTCAAAAGCTTTAGGCATGTGGAAAACAGGCCTCAAAAAGGACAGCTTCTCCCAACTACCAGCTCTTCCACATTTGCCTGAGCACTGCAATGCTGTGTTCATCACGACCACTGTGGAAGAATAACCAATACTGCTGAGAAGGATGATAGTACACAAAGAAAAGCTACCTGGAAAGAGACTTAAACCACTCTGCTCATCACATAGCTTTGTTTTGAATAGCTGATCATAGCTAATGATGAGCACAGAACATGAAAGCCTAATAAATACCAGTGCTCAGAAGCAGCATTAGTTATCCTTCCTACTGCCACAGCTCTTCTCTGCTAGTTAATTTACCTAACACATCTATATACATGAAACTTCTAAGCAATCTGATTAGGAGCTAACTGATGTTTAAATATCCTTTAATATAGGTGTTATTGTGTCTGCTCAAATGAGCTTTTCTGGAAAGCAAACTAGGATATAAAATAGCATCAGCAAGCTTTCCTTCTATACCTTGGAAGAAATTACATAGTAAAAAGGCCAGCCAATTACCAAAACAAAACTATTTTAAATATAACAGCTACTAAAGCAATAGAATGTGGTATTGTGTACTACAACCATAGCATACAAAGAAGAGACATTTTACTCATTTACCTGAGTAAACGCCACAGTTCGTATTGTACCTGTCTCTCAAACATCAGAGCCTAAAGTAACCTCCCCAGGTTTTGTTTTTCTTTTGACGGTTCAAAAGCAGAAGCAGTAGGAAGGGAAATGAAATTAATCACACCTGCATCAGTACCAACTCTGCAAACCTACTAGAATCTTAAACAGCAGCCTTCCCTCCCATTCTATTCAGGAAGAACACAAGGTGTTGATTTTTAATTTAAATTAGAAATAGAGATGAAATTGGAAGCTATACACACAAGAGTAGCAATTCCAACAGATGTTCTTCTGCTAACATACCATTTTAGTGGACAAAAAAATAATTCCAAAAACCCCACCAGTTTAGATGGAGGGTCACAGGATAAGTTTCAATAGCCATTTTGCCTGATCATTGCATAGAAGAAAATAAACAAGCTATTTACCTCTTAAGACACTTTCCTGATTTCACAACTATTAAGATAGTCCGCTCCACAGCTGGAGTTTCGAGAAATACACTTAAAGTTAAAGAAGAAAGTATTGATGAAATTTAAGAAAAAAAAGCTTTTTAGAACAATATGTGTACACCACCAGACAGCTGGGTACTACCTTATCATTTTATTAGATTTAGGCAGAAGCTTTCAGCCTGGTTACCGCCTTTGAACTGTTTCAGACAAACTTGATATTAACCAAGCATCCACGTCCTACTATTTTCCTAAGACTTGGAAGAAATCCAAGATAAATTAAGTCCCTTATACATATACTTTCTGGCTGCATTAATGAACATGCAGCTAGATTGCCTCTTTTGAAATATATATAACAACCATGAAGACGTATTTAGAGTTAGTGCAGGATTTGTTTTATGTTAATATTTAGAATTCAAAGGTGAAATGGTAATTAATATGGCTCTTCCCCTCCACACTCCATGTGTCACAGATCTTAGCGTCCTCTGGGCACTTCAAGCCAGGCATCATTATAATTTCAACTTGAAGTCAAGAGGGAATTTAACTAAGTAATAACATAGTTTAATTATTGTTCTAAACACAGAACACCTGCATGCACTCTCATTTGTATTGGAAATATGCATGTTAAGAAGGTAGGCAAATAACAGAGAAAAATAAAAAAGGTATGCCCCCAAGTTCTATGTATGCAAAGGTCCTGGGAACAGAGCACTGTTTTAATCTTAACCCTTTTAAATGATGTTAGATGTGATAGCGCTGCAATCTTCCCTATTGTTTTTGAAAAAGCAAATACCCTCAAAACCAATTCAAGCTAATTAGAAGACTTGCCCTGGGAAGAGGAGAGGCCCATATTCAACCTCTATTCCTAAGGGAACACAGAGATTAGGGCACTGTTTTTTTAAATCTTCTTCAACTCTCCCATCAGTCCTACCCAAATGACTCAACTCTAGAGCTAGCTGCCAGCATCAGTCCCACCTGACTGAAGACAGGTGAGGCAAAGACTCTGCTGGCCCACAGTGACAGCAACAGCTGACTGATTAAACACTCATAAAGCTCCAAACAAGATGCAACCTTTTTCTCCAAGTGCACTAGTTCTGAGCACAGGTATCATCACAGGTGTTCTCACTGTAGAACACATGCCTAGGTTTTATTGTTACATGAGTTGCATAAGTTTCAGTCAATCTGAATTTCACATTTCAAAAAGAGAGTTTTCAAACAGTTTGCAGATTTCCTCGCAGCTAGTAACAAATGTCATTAACCCAGAGAAAGGGGATAATGTACTCAAGCTGTCCTTCACTTTGGCTCCAAAGTGAACACCATCTCCGTTCTGAATTTCTGCACATCCTAAAGAGACTGGCAAAGAAAAAACAAAGAAAACATCTTATTTCATCTTCATAGACACCTGCTTATCTTCCCTTACACCCTCCTCAGCAATCTGGATGAGGACACTGCCAATACAACCAAAGCTATATGTGCATCTGGCTGTTCCCCATGAATTTACAGGAATAAGTTGAGCAGAAAAAGTAGTCACCACTGCAAAACGCAGTGTAGATCTTTAATGTAGATCAACATATACAAGTAACTTAAAGTATTAAACAAGGATTCTGCACACAAATATGAACACTTAAATATATGTTGTAGCACCGGAGTTGAGTTGTAAAAAAAATAAATTCATATATATGTTCTCAAAACAAATGCTTGGATTGTATTCCAACAGCAGGACTGAATCTATCGAAAATACCTCATGGCTACGGTGATTCTCTATCCCATGTTTGCAGCACCAACCACTATGTTGTATTTAACTACTACTAAAAGTGAACTACAGCAGCAAATAAACACAGCATGCAACAGTATACATAGACTACAATTCCACAGTGCCATTTGAATATATGACAACCAAGGCCTGAAAATCAATCATTGTAACAAAACAGCATCAGAATTTTAAAATCAAATCACGTTTTTCAGATTAACAAACTGGAGGGGATCTAACATAACTTTGCATTGCTACAAATTGGACAAAACTCACAGACTGGCATGCCTTCAGAAGGAAAGCTTTGTAACAAGTGTAGCAGAGTACTCTAACACACTCTGAAAGCAGACACTTGCCCTGTAAATTTACTCTCAGCAAGTTAGTCAGAGTGCTTCTCTATTTTTTCCCTTCTCCTCCCATTTACATGGCTCTGGAAGCTATGAAAGGATTATTATCTCAGCAGATCTTCAAGTTAATTTCATCCTTGACCCCTAGTTACTCCTCTGGTGGGAACCAATGCTACAGCTTTCCTCATAAGGATGAGCATTAATGGAGAAAAGAATAAAGCCATGTAAAATAAATCAACATTAAAATAACCTGGAGACTAATTTTGCTTGTCCAAAACCCAGCTCATAACTCAATATGTTCTAGTGAATGCTGTTCAGTTTCTTTAGCACCTCATTTGCCACCAACTCTCACTGCTCTGTCTTCTCCAGACTCCTTGGCAAGCTGAAGTTTCACAGACTACCAAATCTTGAAAATCCATCCTAAAGGCTTAGGGACAAACAAATTACCACTAATAACAAGAGCCACAAGTCAAGACTCTTCCTGCCAGCTAAGGCTTATTTACCTTACATTTGTGGTGATCTGGGAGTATTTACGAACAGATTGAGAAGAGCTGTTGATACACAAGTTTGTTTTCCTGTCCAAGCCCTGTGACAATTACATTCTGAGAGTACACAATTTAAATCCAGGTCATGCAGAGTTACCAAAAAGGCATCTGAACTCTGGAAACTAACCTGTGATGAATTGCTATCAGCTGGGTTTGAGCAACCACCTTCCCTCCACCTCTTAGAGAGCAAGAAGAAATATGAAGTGACTACAAACTGCAAACCATACAATCCCAAAGCTAACACAATTTAACAGCAAACATCAGAAAGCACACAGGAGCACTAAATATTTGACAGCCAACATCCTAAGTATGTATGCAAGCCTAAACATTTCAATTTCTCTTCTTCCTTCCCTTTCTCACTTTCTGATAGAAGAAAGCACTGGTCTGTGCATATGAATCATGAACACAACACTTTGTTTTACAAAGTTTTCCAACAGCCAAACACAACACTAAAACATTTTGTGCCTATTTATAAACATATGGTTTAAACAACAGTTTATAACCAACACAGGAAGCGCTATCAGTTCACTATTGTGTACAAGACCTAGCCATTGGTGCAGGGCAGCAGGTGGCTACAACATGCCCTTAGTAGTCCAAGTAAACATGGTCTGACTTCAAGACTTCACTGATTATGTGCAGCTAGTTACAGTAAAAACCCCACATGATGCAACAAAAATCATGTTATTGTAACACAAGAGACTTGGAACTACCAGAAGCACTCAAAGAACTGTACATGGGGCAAGACAATGGAACTACCACTAAAATCAATTAAGCAGTAGCACAGGTTATCAGACCAGTGCTACTAAAACCGTCCTCAATCAATAGGAAGAACAGTGAGTGATACCAAAAATTGCACACCCTAAAAAAAAACCTTTCACTTTAGTTTTGATTGGAGTAGATCAATAATTAAGCTATTAACATTATTTCTCAACTTACTGCTTAAAGCATATTTTGGTCAAGCTTTCCGAGTATGAACAAGCTCCCTAATTAGAATTTAAGTTCTCCAGCTGGAATCCTGGACCTTTAATACTAAAAATGTAGATCATGTTTTAAGGCAGACATTTCAACTTTACAGTGCTATAAACAGAAATATATTTATTTTGGGGGGGGAGGAGTAAGGGGGATGGAAGACTTAAAAGAATTAGATGGGTTAGGTTCACTGCCAGCACATACAATATTTAAATACAAGTTGCACATATGGAACTGCTTCAGAAAGGGTAAGGAAAGCTAGCTCTACCTCAAACTAGCATTCTTCTACCACCTGTTAGATACTGCATCACTTACTCACTGAATGTCCAGAAAGGTAACATTTATCCAATTCAAATGTTAGATACTTAAAGTTACTTAACCTGATACGTTCAGAGAATTAGGAAGTGGTGAAGAGACTAGATATCTAATGGGCTATCTGGAAATAGAACAGGCATCACAAGAAAAATTTAAGTGTAATTACAATCAAATACTAACGTACTGAACAAAACCCATGAGAACACACCCTGCTGAGAA
Organism: Forpus xanthops; assembly: GCA_032466535.1. Taxonomy (NCBI): domain Eukaryota; kingdom Metazoa; phylum Chordata; class Aves; order Psittaciformes; family Psittacidae; genus Forpus; species Forpus xanthops. The sequence goes on from JASSUY010025937.1 coordinate 46,615, forward strand.
AAAGAAATGTATATTCAGGACTTCCAAACCTGAAGCTGGATGTAAACAGACTGCAGTTTATATACTGATATTCCAGTCTTATCTCAGATTTAAAAAAAGGAAAAAAACTTTAGAGAATGAGCACCTGTGCATCTGTCCAAGGGGCATATAATTGGCTACTCAAGGACTATTAGGCTGTTTCTTAGCAACCTCTGCAAGCTCTAATCAAGTAAGACTAAGACTGTCATTTAGCCTTGAAATGCCTTGCCTCTTCCATCTACTATAGCATTCTGTTATTTAGGCCATCATTTCAGCCACAGATAAAAATCCATGCTTACTATGTATTTCAGCTGAGAGTTCCCCTTAGCACTTGCTATCAGATAATCTCCATGTCACATATAGTTTTTACACTTTATTATCTGAAGCAGCAATTAATAAAATAAACCTTTAATTTTCACGCTTTTTATACAAAATAAAGGCTAATTACAACTATAAAATAAATAACCTTGAGAATAAAGTTTAAAAAATGAGCATAAGCTATAGTTCAACTCTTAAATAAGATTGCCAAATATCATTACAAGAAAATGTTTAATATCAAAGCAGCAGTAGACACCTTCAGGTAAATAGCAAACATTTATCTTGGAGCTAGATCGTATTTAAATCTTAGGTGACGCTGAAATCTATCTACAATGTTGCTGGCATTGGTTTCCTAAAATCAAGTGTCCGCGCAAAGCTTTGGCCATCAGACAAGGAAGAAAAAAAAAAAAGCCAAAGGCATTGAATAATTGAAGAATAAACTCATTGGTTCAGTCCTAGTCTAGTATCACTGCTCATTTATAACATCCATGGACAGTCTCCACTTACAACAGCAGTCCTAAAGATTAAGTTTTATGTATTTCCTAATACAAAAAGCAAATCACCAGAAGTCTCCATTTAAATCAGGGACGGCCACTCCGCCCTAACTCAAGATCATCTACACAAGAGCCATCAACACAGCTCTCTGTGATTCCCACCCTCCCAGTCTCCCTCAGTATATACAGCAGGGGAAGACCACAGTTCTGAGAGGGTCCCACTACCCCATGGGAGGCAATAAGTTCAGCAGATGCCCATCAAGACCTAGCACAGATGGTCTTAGGCATCTTTACTGGCTCACTCTCCAACCCTGGGGGCAATGGTCAGGCTACATGCCTGCCTCTTGCTCACATGACAGCTGAATGTGCAGTTCAAAACTCACCAGCTGCTTATGGCACAGTACTGCCAGCAGTCACCTCTGGTCAAAGACTGACTAGTTTTTGACACCCAGCAGCCAGAAGCCAGAACAGGTTTCTACCAAAAGGGCCATCAAAAGTAGATCAGATAGCTGAAGAGAAAGAAAATGGTGGAGCTCCTTTCAAAAAACGGTACTGACTACTCTTTGGGTAAGCAACTGGGTAAGCTTTAAGGAGTCAGAAGCAATGCCAGCATACCCTTATCCTTCACTCCTTTAAGTAGCCTCTCTTTCTCCAAAGTGAACTCTCAAGCTTGTTCCAGATCAGAGGTTTATTAGCAGCTATAATTTGAGAAGGCCAAAGGAAAGTAAATTGGCTCACTAGCAGTAAAGTTACCCCCCTGTTTAGTCTTTTCAGCAGGCTGAGCAGCTCTGAACTAGAGCAAGCAATGCAAACAGGACCCACACAGAGTTGACAAAACACTGGTCTTGTTTTTAGAACAGGAAGGAGGGAAGCTTTCAGGCACACAGTAATTTAAAGCTTCTGCAGATGACTAAGTACACAGTGAAATAACAGCTGCTTTACAAACTTAATAGTAGTTTCTAAAGGATGTTCATAGCATGTATTTCAGAGCCAACACTTGTACAGAGTAACACCTACAGGAAAAACAAGAGAAGATAGACTGCACCAAAAGGATGAATTCCAGTCATCTCTCATACAGGTTGATGGCATTTCTCAAAACAGGCCAGACAGCAATGGGCTACAGGGACAACACAAATAAAAGTAATTTTAAAAGTTAAAAAACAAAACACTAAAATTATTATTTACCTTGCACATCTGTCTCCTCCCAACACAAGACAGACTTCAGAACAACTAACAAGCAGGTTAAAAATGCACTACACTGTTTTTTACATCACAGAACGTATTCCACATTATTTCTTGCTTGACAGAACCTTAATTTTTTGCAGGTTTTGTGCCAACAAACTGAACTTTAGTAGCAACTCAAAGTGAGCTGTACTCATGCAAGGAATACAAGCATTAGCATCAAACACAGAAAGCACCTTTTACAACATAAAGCTTCTCAACATCTGCAGCACCAGATTTCCTTGAACTTCAGAGGATCCCTCTGAAAGCCTACAATACAGTGGGAAGAGAGCCCAATTAGGGCAAACATCACAAGCCTGATATAAACACAACCAATTATGGTTTTACTCCAACCTCCCATGTTAAAGATAAACCTGATTGTTTAAGATTAAAGCTGTAAGTAGTTATGTCTTTAGCAGACCTCTCATATGCACTTTTTATTTTTAATATAAAACAGTGTTTGAAACATCTTCAAACAATCCAAAGACAGCGTTACAAAGCCTGCGTCCCACTGCAGTGAACTAAACATGTTCTGTTTCTATCTCACCCTCTTCTGCAGCTCGCATCCTCCAGCATAAGAGTAATCCTAACTAATACCTATTCCATTTTCAGTCAAAGATTTAATGCCGACACCAGCTGCATGGCTAGGAGTGTAGCATTTCACAGATAGGCTGGCCGGAGTATTTTCTGGAATAAAGATCAGAAACTTGACAAGAGGTGCATAAGCATACCACTCTCAGTATCTGGGAAGTAAGGTAGCTTGTCTGTGAGTTTTGAGTTCAGCCTCAGTGTTTCCAATAAATAAGCAAGTGTTTATTTAAGGAAGCTTTCAAGGAGTATAAATAGAAGTGTTCTTTACTATCTGACCATCTCTGTGACATTCAAAAAACCCCCAGAAGTTTAAGGTATAAAAGCTTAAATATAGTTAGCAGAATACTGCCCTCTGAGGTATATCAATTTCAAAGACAAGAAATTCTAGATTTAGTGACATCCACATACAGAAGATTAAGAGTACAAAGAACATTTCTGCTTAAAATTAGAAGATAGATTTCCTATAGTTACATGAAACATAAGCCTTTAGGCTTCCTATTTTGGGCAAGCTGCAAATAGTTGCTGGCACACATAGCATGCCAATAATAAATTCTTTTTTCAAAGTGTGGTTCTGAAGTGCTCACCATTAAGATCTTGATTCTTTTTTAAAGGTGACACCTGCAGCTGCTATTGAAATCAACTAGAGTTCTCACTAGCCAGCATCACTGAAGTCAGCTCCTAAAACATCACCCGATTATATTCCTTCAAGACAAATCACAACAAAACTTGAAAGCCACTCTTTGCATCTGTGCCACTTGCAACTAAAGAGATATCACTTTTATAATAAACCAGTCCCCCAACCTCAACCTTTCATTTATGACCAAAAAAGCTTAAGGCAAATGCAGTACTGAGCAAGTAAAAGCATGTAATTGCCTTATCTAGTTCCCCAGGGCTGAGGAAACATGGATCCATGAATGCAACAAGCAAGGCAATGTTTTACAAGCTCAAGGACCACAGGTGTTTTGTCATGGCAGCTCCACAGAGCCCTACAGTCCATGGACTAGCCTATCAGGCAGTGAAGCAAGCAGCAAGTTCGGGGAAGAACAACCAAGAAAAAAACTGAAGTACTAAAAAGGAAGCTTTGTGCTATCAGCAGAACCTTCCACCTGGGGGAAAATAGTCAAACATTAAACATTTTTGTAGTTGCTAGCCATATATTGATGAACTACATCATTTTTCCCACGCTGACTTCCTCTGCTAACAGGTGTGATGCATGCACACTAACCCATCACTATACCAGGTCAATTTTGGCTCAAGGTCTTGCTCTCACTTCTTATTCCCTGGCCTCAGGTCCTGCCTGGGACTGTACATTTGCACACACTATTTTTTTAAAGGCAGTTTCATTTGGGCAAATAATTATTTAGAGATAAAGCTTGCTGCATTTCACTTGAGGATGCATCATTTGTAAATCCTGATCTTCTTCATGAGAAAAGTATACCTACTGCTCCTGAGGTACAGCTGCGTACAAGCGCCTTTTTCAGTGCTGTATGGCCAAAATTAAGCATATTTGCTATGATGGGCTGTCATTCAAGTTGACAGGATGCATGTTTACTCTATCAGGGAGCACACAGTAACCTAATCCAGGATATTTTCATTACAAAGCCTCAAGATCCTGATCAGAGTAGCGATGGCTGTGTTAAGACAGAAGGTAGACCAACTGTGGATCTACCAGCCAGACAAAAATAGAGAACAGTATTTCCTTCACTCAGGCTATCTAGTCCCCCACCAGCACCACAGATCAAAGATAACACACTTCAACACTAGATGCCTTCTTCCAGGGCCTGTCCACCTTTGCTTTTCAAATTAGAAGAACTGAGCTTGATACAAAATCTTATACTGAAGCAAATATCAGAAAGTGACAAACACTGTATTTATTAAGTAATAAAAGCTATAAGGTCAAGAATTCCTGCCCAGGTTTTGGCAGAGGAGGGGCTGCATTTGAAGAAATTCAACATTTAACTGCTGCAGCCAAGTTATTCTCTCAACAGCTTTACACATATTTGATGGTTCACACTCCTGTATATGTTTTAGATCAAAACTGAACCATTCTAGGCATTTGGATGAGACATGTGGACTGCACATGGATGAAACTCACACGGAACCTGAGTATTACATTTATATACTTCCACACATTTTTTTCTGAAAGTTAACAGTATTTCAGAAGCTTAGAAAAAGGTGCTACAATCACGCCTGGAGTAGGAAAAACCTAAGATCACCAATTACAAAAATAATAAATTAATGCCTACATTCTAGTGAGAAGGTAGCCTTTATCCAAACAAGTTACAAGGGCTGCCTGAACCTCTACCAGCCCTTTTTCAGACAGGTCCTAGCTAAGTACCAAGGAAAAAGAAGTGAAACTGCTTCTTTCTGCTACCTGTCGCCAAGGCTCTGAATTCTAAACTTCACCTGTACAGTTCAGTGCATACTGCCCCTCAATATGGACACTGCCCTGCCTGTCACACTAGAATCCCAAAAAAAGAGGGGCTGAAGGGATACAGTGATGCATACCGTAATACACAATTTCAACATCCACAACTAGTCAGAACAATTCCTCTATATGACTAATTAGCTGAAGTAATGGATGCCATACCAATATTTATGGTGCTGGAAAAGCTGTGAATTCCCCGAGGGAAGGAACAGGGTGGAGGGAAAAAACACACACACAACTCCATTTCATGGCATCTTGCAAAGGAGGATGAAAAATGGTTCCTCATAACCCATCCCACATAACGTCTATAACTTTAAAGCATCATCTTCAGAAGCAATCTTCAATTAAATCCAAATCTAAAACTCTGCCAATAACCTAACTGTAATTAATATTACTGTGCAAGGTACTTCTGAAACTTCAGCCACTGAGCAAACAGCTCCATTAGAAAAAAAAGAAAATGCTGAAGACTAACAAACCTAAACTGTGTGAGCAATCAGCATCAATCCTTCAGAGCTACTTGAACTCTTTTGCCTTCCTTTGTTTTAAAGTTCCACATAAATTTTAATTGCATCATTTATTTGTTAACAGTCTCAAACAAGCATTAAGCTTCAAGTTTTACAGCAGGAGACGAAGAAAAAAAAATGTGAGGTAGGTGGGTGAGGAAGACAGCTGCATTGTTCTAGCTGTTCCTCAGCCTCTCCCACTGCCAGATTTCTGTGGATGATGTATCCCAAGGTAGCAATTTTAAGAACTTTTTGGCAATATCCCAAGCTCCTCTTGCAAATCAGAGATCAGACTAATGATATTAAAAAAGAGAGAGACAGGAAATAAACTGGATAACTGACATTGTATCAAGAAGTAGAAGTCACTAAGCTCTGGTACTACAGCACTACAGAAGCAGCTTGTCCAAATTTTAGAGAAAAACTTTACTATATGAAATTAAAAAAAAAATCAAAAAAGAAATCAGTATAACAAAACCAAGGCAAAGACTCCACCTTTCAAGATACTCCTTTCCTTACAGCTACTGCTAGCTCAGGACACTGCAATATCAAACAGATAAAGAAAGCCTCCCTCAAGCAATTTATACATTTGTCTCAATACATGAGGGAGTTATCATTCAGATGCTGTTCAATAAGAAGTCTGCATACACCAATGCTGGCTTTCATTAGGGTTGGATTCCTCAGTCTTAAAAATCCAATACAGAACTACTGAAGTAAGTCCTTTACTCACTGCAGGCACCAAGACAAACGCATTTCACAAGTGAAGAGCACAATTTCTGATTCTCTTTAGTCTTGTTCCTTCCCAGCATATTCAATAAAGGAACATTAACTTAATTACAGTTGCATATCAAAAAAAAAAAAAAAAAAAAAAAACAAAAAAACCCACACAAAAACAAAAAAAAAAGAATATACCCAAATTGTTATTGTTTCTTTGCAAATGGAGTAGAGAGAATATTATTTGAGAACAATTTTGAGATTACCCCAGGGAGTTGAAATTCAACCCAGGAACTCAATCTACTTCAAAAAACCCTCGGTGTTAAACTAGCATTACAACCATGCCTCTCCTTACAGAGTCTGTATGGCTTATCCACAGTTGTGACAAAGATGCCACATTGCCCAGGAAGCAGAGTTCAAGCTTTAACTACAACATAAAGAAGAATATCTTTCCATAAGTACATCTGCAGACTGCAGTACAGGGACTACTTCTAAAAGTACAACTACTCCACAGCTTATTTTTAGAATCAAGGGTGGGCAGAGAGAATATTCAGTAAACCTTCCAAAAACCAGCTAGCCACCCACTGAAATGCAGTGGCACTGTTTAAATAACTTACAGGCTGCTTTGTAATATAGTTACGCAAGAACAAAAAAACAAACCTAAAACCAGTGGAAAGACTGACCGAATACCAAGTCCTGTAAAACCCTGGAGGCAACAATACAAGAAACAGCAGCAGATGGTGTACTGCATGCTAGAGACACTGTGGCAATGTACCTGCAAGAGGTAGATCAAACAGGCCCTTCTTAGGACTGGATGAGCATAAACCAACAATATCCGGCAGCTGCAAGGTAAGAATGTGCTTATTCCAACAGAGAAAAGCCAAAGGAGGTTGGGCTTAGGGGCCAGCATTGCACAGGTTATCAAACTCTCCTCTAGTTTCAAGTAGCAATACTAGAACTGGCAAAATAAAAGCGTAAGTTACCTTTACTTCCTTATGCAGATAACATATAAAGTTTGAGGTACTAATGTTACCAAAATCTCCTACTGAAGAGCTTATGATTTCATCAAGCCTGCATTAAATGGTCAATAAAAATGAGAAAGAATCTTAATTTTCCCTTTGATCTTACAACTTGCAAGCAGAGTTCTAAACTCCCTGGTTTTACGGTATTAACTATACCCCTTAACAGAAACCCGAGTTCAAGAGGCCACAGGAGCAACAAAGACAATCAGAACACCCCAACTTAGCAACTACAATCCAAGCACTTCTGTGCAGAGAAATTTATTGGCTGTGTTATTTAACTATCTAACTACAGCAAAATCTTCTATTGCAAATAACAAGCAGTTCTTAACTTGAGGTGCATGAGCATCAGGTTGGAGGGTCCCGAGTAGTGCAGAAAGTTAGCAATGCATGTGGGCTGGTTTCCTTTAGCACAAAATGCAAGTGAGCAGCGGTAATTTTCCAAGTAGTAAAGATCCCAAGAGTTACATGTCTCGAGAGAAGGGCAAGGGCCATTTCACGACAAATACTAGGTACCAAACGTGACCTGCAGGTACCAGGACTTCCGATACTCATCTCCCTCCGGAGCGAGGGCACTGCCCCATCCCCATTCCTCAGCACCTCCCAACTTGCCAGCTTCCACCCCGTGGCCCACTTGGAAGGGCGGCGCGCAGCAGCTGTGAACCTCGCCGCAGGACCCTACCTGCCTGAGCCGGGCAGGAAGCCCGGCCCCTCCTCCCGCCCAGCCCGGCACTGCCCCTCTCCGCGCCCCGCGTCCCCAAAAGGCAAGAGGAAGCGCTCCATGCTCCAAGGGCCGGGACGAGCTCTGGCCCGCAGCCCCTGCGGGTGCGCGCCCTCAGGCAGGCGGCGCAGGGGGCACAGGGCTGAGCAGCAGTCACCGCCGGTACCCCGGGGGGCGGGAGCTGCAGACAGGGTCGGGACAGCAGCACAGCGGCAGAGCCGCCGCTCCACGGCACACGGCCGTCCCCATACGCTCCCTCCCCCAACCTTCTCGCTTATTTCCGGAGCCGGGACGAGGACCGGAGAAGAGGCTGTCGGTGGCAGCAGGTTCTCCCGCGCCTGCCGTGGTTGCCTTGCTCCCGCCAGCCGCTCGCTCGGACGATCTAATTAGCCGACGAGCGCGCACCGCGGAGGAGGAGGAGGAGAAGGACGACGCGGCAGAAAGGGCTGTTTCCGTGGCTTTGTGGATGCTCTACTTCTCCTGGAAATGCAAAAGATTATGCATATTTCTGTCTTCCTGGCGCCCGTGTTGTGGGGATTGATCTGGGGGGTCAATTCTAACAGCATACAGATCGGTAGGTGCCCACTTGCCAGCGGACCCCGCTCTCCTCCCGCCGGGATCCCGCTCTCTCGCCTCTCGCTCGGGCATTCCTGTCATGTCCAGCCCTACCGCGGTACCGGCCAGGCGCCCGCCGGGTCCCCTCCCTCCGCCGTGGCCAGCCCCTCGTCCGCAGGGCTGCTGGTGGCTAAATGGACCCGTAGCCGGCATCGCTTCGGCCGCGGTTCCCGAGCCGGTGGAGCCCACCGGTACCCTTGCTCATCCCTGGCTGCGCGAGGGGACGCGCCCCCCATGCCGCCTGATTCCTGTATGTGTGTGTGTGTTTCCCTGCAGGGGGGCTGTTCCCGAGGGGCGCCGATCAGGAGTACAGCGCGTTTCGGGTTGGGATGGTTCAGTTTTCCACCTCGGAGTTCAGGCTGACCCCACACATCGACAACCTGGAGGTGGCCAACAGCTTCGCCGTCACCAACGCCTGTGAGTAACGGACACCGTCAGCCGCTGCGCACGGTGCGCACCGCCCGGCATCCTGCTTGTGCCGGCGGGGCCGGGCGCCTGCGCACCGCTCAGCGGGGGGCAGCGCTGTGAGGGGGTCCGTGTGTGAGGGGGGGTGCGTGTGTGTGTAAGGAGTGCGGGAGGAGGGCTCCGCACCGCCTCCGCCTCGCAGGTCCGCGATACCCGTGTGTGTGTGTGTGTCCCGGTAACCGTGGTGCGGGGTCTCTCTGCTGCTCCCCATCCCTCGCGCAGGTTTAAAATGGTTCCTGCTGCCCCCGCCAGGCAGCTCTTCCCCGCGCGTTACGTAAGGCTGCGCGCCCGCGGCTCTGGCCGCAGCGCTCTCCCACCGCCCGCGGAGCCTTCTCATTAAGCGGCGTGAGCACGGCCAGCAGTCCTCCCGGCAGCAGTCGAGGAGCTGCGGGGCGGTCAGCCATTTTACTCCACGCTCCATCTCTCCGCCCTCCCGCATTCCCCTTTGCCAGGAGCCCGCGGCTCCCGCAGGGGCCGTCGCCCACCGTCGGGCGGTGCGGGCGGACTGCTCGGCTCTGCCCTGCCCTGGCTCCGCCTCCGGCGAGGCCGGGTCCGGCCGCCCG
>JASSUY010025941.1:0-18940 GCA_032466535.1 Forpus xanthops
GGACTTAGGGGTGTTGGTTGATGAGAGAATGAACATGAGCCAGCAGTGTGCTCTTGCAGCCCAGAAAGCCAACCGTACCCTGGGCTGCATCAAAAGGAGCGTGATCAGCAGATCGAAGGAGGTGATCCTGCCCCTCTACTCTGCTCTTGTGAGACCTCACTGGGAATGTTGTGTGCAGTTCTGGTGTCCTCAACATAAAAAGGACATGGAACTGTTGGAACAAGTCCAGAGGCAGGCCACGAGAATGATGAGGGGACTGGAGCACCTCCCATATGAAGACAGGATGAGAAAGGTGGTCCTGTTCAGCCTGGAGAAGAGAAGGCTGCATGGAGATCTTATAGCAACCTTCCAGTATCTGAAGGGGGCCTATAGGGATGCTGGGGAGGGACTCCTCATGAGGGACTGTAGTGGTAGGACAAGGGGTAACGGGTTCAAACTTAAACAGGGGAATTTTAAATTGGATCTGAGGAAGAAATTCTTTACTGTAAGGGTGGTTCAGCACTGGAATGGGTTGCCCAGGGAAGTTGTGAATGCTCCATCACTGGCGGTGCTCAAGGCCGGGCTGGACATAGCCTTGGGTGACATGATTTAGTGTGAGGTGTCCCTGCCCATAGCAGGGGGGTTGGAACTAGATGATCTTAAGGTCCTTTCCAACCCTAACTATTCTATGATTCTATAGTAAAGGCCAGAGCACTGCTAGTGAGTAAGTCAGATTATATATACAATCATAGTGGTTCCATGCTAGATGCAGGTGACTTTCGTTTATAACCAGATGCCTTATTTAAAGGCTATGTATCCCATGTGCAAACCATTATGCTAGCTTGTTTTATTGAATATCCAAATTTATCACACTCTAAAATATTAGTAAAAAGCTTATTTCGTAAAAGTTCTTGAGATAAAGCTTTGCCTAGATGTTTCTGTTTAGATAGTGTACAATGATACATATCTTAATACACGCAAGTTCTAACAGACATTGGCAAACTGGAAACATCTGCATGTCCCTTTACAGGTAACTCAGTGCAGGTCTGCTTTCCTTCATGTCTCACTCCATAATGCCTCTTGGTACTCCTGCCATAATAGCAATATTGAATTTTCTAAAGGGTTTTAGAACAACATCAAGGACTCCCCAAAGTCCAGGTAGTTTCCATTCTGCATATCATTTAATTACATCCCTCCTCTATCACTGAAATTTTGAACCTCCTTTCTCTTCTGTTGTCAATGCCAAAGATGGCAAACACATAAGATATGTTTCTTTGCCTCCTGATCTACTTTTGCATCTGCCAGCAACAAATTCCAAAATGCAATTTAAAACTGGAAACAATCCCTGAAGGCTCTTAACTCACTCAGACTTTCAGACAACAGAGAGGATCGCCAAGACATTTGGTGTAGCCTCATTAACATCTGGTATCCAAATCTCTTCCCAAGCTCAAGAGGTAAAGGAAAGGGAACACTGGAAATTCTCCGAAGACATGACTAGTTATCACAGACTGGCTGCTACGCAACCCAAGTCTCAGAAAAAAAACCTACAAAAATCAGCAGGAACAAGCTAATGACAGATTCTGGTTGAAGAGTTAGATTATTTTTTATGTCATTTAAGATGCTTTCTGCCACCTAAAAGTTACACCATACTTCTTGCACACATTGTCCTAAGAACAAAACTTGCTTTCCCATCTTCCTTTACTGTCGTGTTTGGTGCTTATAAAAGTTATTAAGTAAAGAGGACATCATAAAACCATGCAAATCAAAAGATGATATACCAGTGCAGGCACAAGTCAGTCCCAAAACCTGCTACAAACCAAATCATGAGAGTTTAGCTTAGCTGCAGCATACTATTAAATTTGTTAAAAATCAATTTCTGCTTTAAAGTGTACTGCACTGACTACCATATCTTATCAGCTGGGCCTGCAGACCTGTATCTACTATGCTTCTACTTGATGAGAAAAGGACCAGAAAAAAAGATTTAAATATGACCTTGCTCTCTGCATTATTAAATCTTATTCTGTTTCTACAGTTACTGAAGCCAGACAGTCCATTTTTCTCTGCATGATAGCCTAACTCTCCTCTGTATTTACAGCACTTCTCAAATTTCTGCCATCATCCAATTTCATCATTACTCCCAATTTTTTGTGCCTGAGGCCAACATCAGAACATCACACGCAGGAGGGACAAGATTGATCCTCAAGGAATTCCACTAGTAGATCCTCAGCAAGTCTAGCATTTCCTTCCTTGTCTCTGCCTGCCACCCTCCTGACTTTATTTAGATCCTTATGTATGGTATTGTACCTGTTTTTTCCCCTCTCCTTCTGTTTAGTGAAACATTCTCTATGTGGTACTGCAATAAAGGTTCAACTTTACTGTCTTTGGAGATAGCAGCAGTATTTTCCTCTCCCATTAGCATGTTTAGAGTCAGAAAGCCTCAGAAAGGGACAGCTATCAAGTGGGTGAGCAGATGGGGGAAAAGCATCCCCAAACAAGTACCCAGCCAAATGCCACATGCTAGTGACAGCTGCCACCTTCCTCCCACTCTTACCAAGCCCACGCTTCCTGTCCTCTACGGAAAGCTGCATGGTGCAGCAGCCCTCATGAAATGGGAGGTGCAACCTGCGCTTATTTCCCACCTCCTTTCCCAAAAAACCTGGAACCCAAACATGTAAAGCAGCAGAGTCGAGTCTTGTCCCTCCTCCGTATGAAATGGCACCAGCTTTAGGTAAAGTTTAGGAGAAATTCAGCATCCAAAAAGCAGAAACATTTAACCAAAAAAGACCTGATCATGCCCAAGCTCTCAGTAAACAGGGACTTGTTTTCAGCTCTTTGGGCACAAGACAAGATCAATCTCCCACTACAATGTGAAAACAGCAAGACAGTTGCTTTTAATTATATACCCATTCTAATTCTGTTCATTAGAAGCTTTTTTAGGATTAGAATACATGACATTGACCTAGCCATGAACTACAACACAAGTACATTGCCTATTACAGTTATATTTTCACTGACAATGTCGTTTTCAGAATCCTTTTATTTTATGGAATGTTTGGGAAATTTTACCAAGCCAAAAGAGAATTTTCCAGCTCTATCCCATATAAGTGATTGCTCATAACAGGGATAAGCAGTCTTACCTTGCACAACTTTCCACAAAATACATAAACATCTCAAAATATCAGTTTTCTAAGGGGCTTTTGCTACAAATTAAAACCAGCAAACTACTTGCTGAACAAACAGAATACAAAGACAAACCTACCCACCTTACAGAGACATATCCATATGTTTGTTTAATACCTGGAGTGCGAAGGCATCCCTGTTAGGATTACGCTGAAGCAACAATCACAGACTCCAGCAAGCAGGCAGCGTTGCTCAGAATTTATTCTTAATCTGTCCGCTAGAGGGCAATGACACACACATACACATGCACGGAGTGAAAAGTCGAAATCGAACGTACGGTTGTAAAAATGTGATTAAGTTAAAAGAAAATAAATGCTTTAGAGCTATAAGGATATTTTTTAATTGATTTATATAGAATATTTATTTTCAGGGGTATACCGTTCACTATTCCTTACTTTAATGCCTTAAAGGACTTCAAAATCTGAAATCACACATTGGAAATATTTCTGCTGTTTTTGCAAAACTGATCACTCTCTATACAGCAATAGGAGAGCCTTCCACAAAATAATAAGGTATCTTTTTTTTATGTTCGGCTTCGGGATGAACACCCGAAATGGTTCTGTCCTTTTGGCAACACATCCTGCAGTCACTAAAAAACCTTTGCTTTTTGTTTAAAATTGGTGCAGAAGGACACAGTTAAAGCACTTTCTTCCTGCCACACACCCATCTACTGCAAAGAATGCTCACAGCTATTAAATGAGATATCATGTTTACATGGAAAGCTGCTGCTGCAGTCCAACTGTTTCTTTTACAGTTCTCACAGAGCTGTACTTACTTTTTTCAATTGCACTTAGAAATAATCCAACACTTCTCCAGGGGTCTGCAGGCCATTCCTGTGACTTGCAGGTACAAGGTGGCCAGGGGTTTAAGCAGTGAACCATCCGTGCCAGCTCGTCACGGACCCTAGTAGTGAGGTAGGACTTTGAGCAGCACCCAGCACCCCTATTTCTACAAGGACTGGAAAAAAACAGCATGGTAGAAAACGTGATGGACACACGATGAGCACCCACCACATGAGCCACCACTACAAGTGGCTGTTTACATCTGGTTGTGGCTTTCTGCAAATGCTGTCACCTCGTGCTATTGAGGCTCCCAAAACTGTCCACTGCAGAGCTCGGTATGAGCTCACGTCGCATTTCCCAGCTTTCTACTTCCCAACTGCAGCAACAGGGGAGAAAACAGCTGTGAAATATGCCCCACTAGCAAGCAACAAGCAACAAATCTCATTTTAGAGAAGCTGCTCACAAGAAATGACATATTTTCAGGGTTTTCTTTTTTTTTTTTCCCTAATATGGCTATGAATGGTTCATGTCAACACATGTCAACATCTGAACAGTTTTTTCCAGGGTATCCAACTCACTTGGCTGAACGTGGTGGTTGTTCGGACAGCTGGTCAGGCCTCAGCATTTGCTGCAGAAACCCTCATGGAGGGGGAACAAGCCTCCCAAAGCCTGAGTGCACTGGCTGCCACCAGAGCTTGCAGACGGCTGGCAAGAAGCCTCCAACTCCTGATATCAAGATGCTGATCTCATGATCCACTGGTTTCCAGGCAGCTGCCACAGCTGGAAGTGCGAGGGAGTCCCCCAGCCTGGAGAAGCATCATGGAGCAGCTGCGCAGCCTGTGGAGTGTGGAGGCCCTGGAGCCTGCATTGCAGACAGCAAGCCAGCAAGAAACATGGGTTGCAGTGAAAGCTCATCAAAGCTCAAACTTCCAGGACAGCCTCACAATGTATATGGCTTGGATTAGCCTGTGCAAAAGAGGCATTTCAGAAGACCCACAACTCCCTTTAATTCACTCTTCATGGACTGACTGTTTTAGGTTCTATGGTGGCACCTCACTGCTCTGGTTACATTTGCCTCACATTTTTAACATTTTCTTCATCATGAAGACACCTCAAAGGTGTTACGATTTTTAATCAAAACAGATACCTGAAGAACTTGATCGTAGCTTCAGAGAAGCACAGATATGGCCACCTACATATGCCAAGTGCTTTAAATCCTTTAGTATAGTCTGCAGACTATACTCAATTTATTAATATATCAATCAAAATTGACAGAAAAATTATTCTGGCTTAAAAAAATCAGGTTACTTTTTTATAGTACTTTTATAATTCTAAAAATAATAAATATATATTATGTACAATTGTAACAATTTTATATTTATATTAATTTTTTAATATTCTATCACTTTAAAATAAATCCAAACTCACTGAAGAAATTATTTTACATGTTCTCAGAAAAAAAATATGACAACACATTGACACTGTTCTTTTGCAAATTAAATGTTGACCAAATTTACCTCTTTTAAAGGAAAATCAGGGTTTTTTTTTCTTTTTTTCCCTATTGTACTTTCCCTATGCATTTGTAAGGAACCACTGCAATAAGAGCTATTAAAATCTTTCCATGAAAGAGATCTTAACATAATTTCGCTATCTGAATGTTAGTTAAGTACAATTAGTAATATGCCTCTTGAAGGAGGGAAAAACTTAATTTTAATGAAATTAAGCAATCTTCACTATTGTAAGCTTACCTCACCAGAAAAGCAAAGTAATTAAATATATCTAGAAGGGACGTATCTAGGAATAGCATATGATCACCATCCAACTTTAATCAGTTTGTATCTGTCAACATGCAGAGTCCTTCTATAAACTTGGCTCAAGGAAACCCCTTCAAATTAGGCAAAGCAAGCATTTTAGCATATCACACCTGTACCACAAAAGAACTTGCGCCTTTTGCTCATGTGCTTGAATCTTTCAGTTAAATGCTGTGCAAACACCAAACAACAGATGAAGCTCCCACCTCAAAGACCTTTTGGCAAACTATTAAGATGAAAAGAAACAAAAAAGGCAAATAAAATGCATCCTCTGTCATATACAGGATCTTGTCAGATGGCACAATTACCATCAACCATGACAGACTGGCTATGTGCTGTGGGCATGGAGGTACAGTGTGCTGTGAACAGTCTGCATACAGAAACTGTGTATGAGGAATTTCAAAACATGTAGGTCACTCATGTAAGATAGCATGGGGCAAAACTCAAATATAGCTATATGGAAGCCTGACAAATAGAAATAGTCTGCAGCCAACACATCTGTATGGGAAAGAAGGCTCTGCATCACAAAGGCAGAGTCACATAGGCCTTGAAGGGCAGTTTCAGTACTTCCAGTTTACGGAGGTGGAAAAAAGTCAAAACACCAGCTAGGAAAGCTATTTTGTGTTATGTGAATGGGAATTTCTTGAATGTGTTAAAATTATTTTCCTACAGTGCCACGAGACAGCAAATCCATGAGATACCTGCATACCATCCCCAGGTCTGGCAACAATTTTTTCACGCCCAAAACTCCAGTGACCCATATGCTCTTCAAGCAAATGGTATTTCCTGCTGTAATTAGCTTCACTAGAATGTACAGAAAAGTTATTTATTTTCTCAATGGGCAGCAACATGCTAACATAATTGCCCTCAGTTAACTTCAGCTAAACTTCATCTACGATGCAACCCCAGCTCCTGAAGGCAAACATACTGCCCATGTGATTCTGTATCCCTATCTCAGGGTGAGACTTGGGCATGCTTCTCTCCACCTTGGCTCCCCAAGGAAATAAACTTGAGAATGCAGGCATGTATGGAGCCACAGCAGGACATATCCTCAGTATGGGCAATCAGAAGGTACATAAGATGCCTGACCCATAGCCTAAATGTGACCATGCTGACACTGTTTTGAAGATGATGAAAATACAGCTTTGCCAGGCCATAAGCAGTATGGATATCACTAAGGCAAGTAGTCTTTACACCTGTTAGGAAGTGAGCAGGCACACAGGAACAATTTTGCAGAATAAGGATTTTCAGACAGCTTGCCTCACAACCACAGGAAGCTGGGCCACATACAAGCTGCACAACTTTGAGGAAGGCAAGAGATCCCCCAATCTCTAGCCAGTTTGAAAGGAGTCAATCACATCCAGTACTAACCAGATGAGACTGAAGAGAACTTAAATAAAGGAATTGTTTCCCCCCTTCTGGATTCATTGCTCAACTCACAGGCATTCTTTTAACAGTTATGGCTTAGCAAAGTCTGCCAAGAGCCCCAGAGTTTTAGCCCTTCAAAACAGGTTCACAGATACAGCAAGTCAAAAAAATCCAGGTTGCTTAAAAATATAGGAACAGACCTTTTACTCCTCCCTGCCACTCATTCTATCCCAACTTTGAGTATGAGAAGCTAGATGGTGTTACGATGAAGATCCATAGACATCGAGGTGCCCTCTGTGGAACAAGACTGAACATGAAAATACATGAAAATACATTCATCTGGATCTTCATTTTTAAAACGTGATTCTTGTCTAATTGTACATTCAATTATTTAATGCTTAGTTCTGGAATATCCTGCAAGCCCTAGCCATTATCTAAAGAAACTATTTAACTGCTTTTCTTTTTCTACTCCACGAAAGCTGAATCAACAAGACTGCAGAGATATGTCTGAGATCAGAGTAACTGCAGAGCTGAATTTAGCCCAGTGGTATTTTTGTTTAAAGGAAAAGTACAGAATGCAGAAACACTGCGCTCATAGGTGGTTTTGGACTGCATGAAGGACAAAATCATTAGGCCTATACTGTTCCAAGTCAGGGCTACTTGGTATATGTCCTTGCTGAATTTCATAAAGCTCCTGCTGGCCCATCCATCCACTGTAGCACTGCTTCCAAGCATTTGGACTGGTCCTCCCAGTTCTGTATCATTTGCAAAGAGCAAGCCCTCCACTGCCTCCTCCAGGTTCTCACATAGACTCCTGCAGTACTCAGTTCAAGCAGACATATTATTGAGAACATACCCATCTGGTACATCCAAACTCCAAGCATGGAATAAGCAGGCAGGATTCCAAGGGTTAAGATTACAAGCATAGTAGCATATCTAAATTTAATATTTAGTCATAGAAATCAGCTTTATGGGTGGTATTTACGTGACTTAACTTTAGCATTAAGTCTAGACACCACAGGCTTCCTACATAGCCAGCAGCATTAAGTGACTGGCACTTAAGCAGCTGGAGATACCTAGGACATAACTGGGTTAAGTCAGCTTGAAGGCTAACCTAAGAGAAGGCTAAGAGCAATATTCAGCCAGATAAAGGAGAGTTGTAGAGAAGGTGGCATGAGTCTTATCAAAAGCACACAGCAAAAGGGCAAAGAGAAAACAGTCAGGAATTGTGATGCAGAAATTTCTGATTAGGTACAAGGAAAAAAATCAAAGTGGCAAGAGGTTCAGCACTTAAAAAGGTGCTTAGAGAGGCTGTCAACTCCTTGGACATTTTCAAAACTCATCTGGATATGCCCTGAGTAATCTAATCTAACATGGAAATTAACCCAGATTAGAGCAATGGCTCAGTGACTTCAAGAAGGCTCTTTTAGTCTGAATTTTTCTGCAATTCTAGGAGAAAGACCCCTTCACTGGATGATTCATCTTGTCTTAAAATAGGTGGCTAAAATAGATTAGATGAATCACCATCTAGTGGTGCCTGCGTCTTGCTGAATATATTCTCCACAGAATACAAAGGCAACCTCAGCTGACCAGCTACAATTAGACTTCTTAAAGTAACGACATCTGTAAATCTGAAGACATGAGAATCACCATTAGTGACTTGTGACCCAAAACAATAAAGTTCTCACCTTGTTTATATATTACCCTTTCAGGGTATGAACCACTTAATAGCCAGTCTCTTAACTGTGGGACAAGGCGGACAAGACCTTCAGATAACACCTAAAATTAAAACAGAGTAACTCAGAATTTGATCTACAAAAAAGCAAGTCTACATCTTGTAGAAGCCAACAAATAAATACACAGGAACACCTAAATACAAGGTCAAATACTTATTAAAAGTTACATTATCAATCATGTTTTTCACATTAGCAACCCAAAGGTTTCACTTCAAGTATGGCTTTCTCATCAAAGGATGAGCCTACATGCTCCACTTTACAACTGATTTTTACATTCACCCTAAATAGAAAAAAAAAAAACACTCCATATAGCATAATAAGACATGACTTATTCCTTTGCAGTATAACTTACCTCAGTGCAGCCTTACTTTCAGCTCAACCACAGCAAAACAAGTTGCTTATCTGACAAAATGCACTCCTGTAAATGTTTATAGAGAAACAGCAAAATCCTGGCCAACAGCACATGTATATGCACATCTGCATATTTCACAACATAGGATGAAAATTCAGGCTGGAATTAACGATCAAAGTGACAGAGTGAAGTCACTTTTATACTCAGACAGATAACTGCAGTCAGGTTCTACAAGACTCATGTTCAGCTTTGCCCAGCACTCCTCTTTTCCAAAGACCTTACTGCAGGACACAAAAGAACATAGGTCATAGAATCACTTAGACTGGAAAATACCTCTAAGATCACTGAGCCAAACGATTACCCTAGCATTGCCAATTCCACCATTAAACCATGTCACCAAGTGCAACATCTACATGTCTTTTAAATACCTCCAGGGATGGCGACTCCACCACTACCCTGGGCAAACTGTTCCAATGCTTTACTGCCATTTCAGTGAAGAAATTTTTCCTAATATCCAGTCTAAACCTCAAGTGGTGCAACTTGAGGTCATTTCCTCTTGTCCTATTGCCTGTTACTTGGGAGAAAAGACCAACCCCCAACTCACTACAACCTTCTTTCAGGTCTCTTATGCTTTCAGCCAAGCTGCAGTGCTACAGGCTTGGGGAAAAGGCTTGACCCAAGTGCAAGAGCCTGCACCAAGCTTTGACGCAGCTCAATCAATTGGACACAGTCCACTGATCCAACGTGTCCAGGTCCGTCTGCAGAGCCTTCCTACTCTCAAGCAGATGAACACTCCTGCCCAGTTTGGTGTCACCCACAAACTTACAGAGGTTCAATCCCCTTTGTCCAAATCATTAATAAAGACACTAAACAGAACTGATCCCAATACTGAGCCATGGAGAACACCACTATTGAATGGGCACCACCTAGATTTTAACTTCATTCAGGACCACTTTTTGGACCAGCCAGTTTTTACCCAGTGAACAGTACACCTATCCAAGCCATAAGCAGCCAGCATGATGCAAATCATTCAACAGCCTGCCAACACTTCTGACTTAGCTATTAATCTTATTAAAAAAGTAAAAATTTATACAGACTTCAGTTTTGCCAGAACAAACCCTGAGGAAGAAAGAAGATATTTATCATGGAAAGGCTGAATATTTTGAAGGAAGCATGACAATGCTTAAGGGGAAAGGCCCATGTGCTAAACACTTCTGTCTAATATTATCCTCACTCCAAAACCTGTTAGATTAATTTAAAAGAAAAACCATTAGAAGAAGAATATTTTCTACTATGCAGTTAATGTGGTCATATAATGGGTATAGAACTGTATTGGTTAGACGTCTAATAAAATCAGCCTAATTTTTTCCTAAGGGAAATGGCACTTTTCCTACATATACTAAGTTCCCTTCTCCATGTTCCAGTGACTCTCCCAAAGCCAGTTCCCCTTGTTAACTAAATATCCAGCATCCAGCTGTTAGGTGCATCACATGGAGGAAAGAAGGCTCCCTGGCCACAAAGAATGACCCAAAATTAGAGCACGACCATGGAAAACTGTTACTAGAGGAGACAGAACAGAAGCAGCAAGTAACTTTTGCTATGTATGCTTTGTTTGACAGCATAAACGAGGATGGGCATTGTTGGGCACACCAGAATGGGAGCAAGAACATTCTGAAAAGACGATCCCAGTTTCACAGAGCAGTTGATAAAGTCTCTCCTGGGTCCTCCTAAACAGCCCTGCCTGCTGTGAAGTCACTTTACACATCCCTGAGTGAGAGGAGAAGGGAGTGGAAGGACACAGACAACTGACAAACATGTCCACATGAGAAATGGTCTCAAGCCAAGCACTACCTCTCAAGGCAACCTATGTAGTAGTTCAGAAATCAGCCTCCCTCTTAAACTACTTCCTTGCCGCAGCAGAGGAATGCATTCAAAATCAAGTGCTCATGCCCTGCTGAGACTTGGCCATCACTTAGAAACTGCATGTCATAAGTATCTTTCATTATAAGCTTCTGGGACATTGACAATCCAAATCAAAACATAACGAGCAGTTAAGGTTTGACTAGATTCAAAACCAGTCTACACTGATCAAGGACAAAAGTTGATCCAATAGACGCGTATGACAAAACCACCAAATCCAAAATTTTACATTTGCTATTTCAGAGCCACTGTTGGAACTTTTAAGGTTTCAGTTAAGCAAATATGAAAACTTTATTCTTCTACAAGGTACAGAGACCAATGCACATGTTTATTCTCAGTATTACTGTTTACTTGAGAGGCATTCTGTTGGCTAATTGTAAAATAGGAAATTACATAGTATGAACAAAAAGATTTCAGAGTCTGGGTTTTATTTGAGCATTAAGATTTCTATATTGACAATTCACACCACCAGATCTTTTTCTTTAATTAAAACTAGGAACTATGAAATATTGTTTCCTACGCGAGAATCTGCACAGGACAATAGGACACTTGGTTTTAAAAGACATTTGCCCATGCTTTTCCTATAACAAGA
Organism: Forpus xanthops; assembly: GCA_032466535.1. Lineage (NCBI taxonomy): Eukaryota > Metazoa > Chordata > Aves > Psittaciformes > Psittacidae > Forpus > Forpus xanthops. The sequence continues at coordinate 11,721 of JASSUY010025941.1, forward strand.
CCAGATCAAAACCTGCAGGGGTAGGCTCTTAAGAATTCTGCATGAGTTGTAGTCTTACAAATATCCTCAAGTCTCTTCAGGCAGTCAACTTTAATCTCATATTCTGGGTAAAATGTATCATTTCCTGTATTGTTTCTAGTACTTTGTGTTGACAGCTCTGATGCTTTATTATATTTTGTGTCTTACCCTGAAATGCCATTCTATTTTGCATGACTGAAGTTTTGACGGCTCTAATTGATTCATCTTAACTGCTGTAAAATCATCATGCACCATGTTATTCTACAAGAAGTCCCCTTTCCCCTCCCAACAGAAAAAAGTAATAAAGAAAAACTAGTTAGCCATAATTATGAAAAAAGAGGAGAGAGGAGGTGTAGATGAAATTGCCTTTTGTCTGGCTTGGATATGCAATATTTTTTCCATCATAATCTCATAGATCAACAGAAAATTCAGTTCAAGACTTCCTTACAACTTCTAATGCCTAAACATCGACAAAATCCCAGTCTCCCTCTCCAGTAGGGAACTCAAAATCCAAGTCATCCTTGTTTTAGTTCAGCGGATTTTAATAGCCTGATTGTGACAAAAAGAACTGGCTCAAAACAAATGTTTTCACTTTCGAATTATCAAGCTTCAGAACATAAAAGTGATGGAGAACCTCATTTATCAGACATATGAAAAATAGGTAACACTATTGAGCAATAGCTAAGTAAATAGGCCATTTATCAAAAATGCATAGATAGACCAGCTTCAATGTAGGGAGGCATTTCAGAATGTAAAAATGTACTTTATGCTATGAGGACTTAACTCACAGTTAGGGTTTTAAGTTTTGAGGCAGTTTATGTTGCTGGTTTTTGTTGTTGTCAGAGAGGGATTGTTTGCTTGGTTTTGGTTGCTGGGTTGGTTTTCTTTTTGTTTCATTTTAGTTAAGAGGAGCTAACTCAAAGCAACCTGGTCTAGCAGAAGGTGCCCCTGCCCACAGCAGGAGTGTTGGAAGGAGATGATCTTTAAAGTCCCTTCCAATCTATTTAAAACTATTCCAACCTAAGGTCTCTTCTAACCAATCTGTGATTCTATGACTTCAGTTTTTCTCTTAAATGTTTTAAAATAAGTATTTATAGGTAAAAGGATTAAAAAGAGCCACAAGATTTTCAAAGTCAGGGCCAAAACCAGCCTGCATGAAGTACAATTGTGTATTATTATCAATAAAAGCTGTGGTGATTTCAGACCAAGTCCCCACTCTCCCACCCAAACTTCGCAGAATTCAGATCCACACCAGAACTTCTGCATATGTACAGATACAGGAAGGGGGCCAACGCCAAGGCAGAGAATCTCAGAGTAACTGGGATTAAATATTTTGATGTCTGATTTTTAAAAACATCTACTCCTAAAAGCTTAGAGAACAGAAACCTGCATACTGCAAACAGCGAAAGGAGACAAGTCAGACCCTACAAGGAATCAGTTTTCTAACAGAAGACACTACACGCTCAAATGAGGTATCACTTAAGACTCTCAGGCCACGCACCACTAATCACTGCACAGTAACTAAACACGGCCTGAGAGATTGTAAGCCTAAGGAAATAACAAAAAGGTACAAAATAACCTAAAACTACCCATACTAGTGATGAGACAACTGGAAAAAAAAAAAAAAAAAGAAGATAGAAAATGAATTTTTTCTCCATCAGTTATATTTGATTTTCCAATAACATGGATGCACACAGAATAACTTAGTAATTAAGGATCAAAATAACTTTACACTAAAAGAAGAAAATGAGAACAGCTCTTCAATACCTCTCACACCCTAAGAAGTCTTGCAGTACATGACAAGTACACATCACAAGTCCACACACATACATGGAAACACCATCATACCAGCTTCACATGGGTCCTCAGTTCCTTTAAAGCTGGGGGCTGAATCACATCAAAAACCATAGGCAAAAATCTGATTTAGCACCAATGCAAGATTTTCACACAAACAAGCCGGAGGTTGCTCAGCTCAGCCAGTGGGCTCCAGCTGAGCTTTCATGGAAGCTGAAGCCCAGGTTAAAACACGTAACAAAACAAGCAAGTGACTCAGGCAATGAGTAGCATCAGGTTTCCCAGGAACCATCTGACAAAGCTTCTTTTCAGAGTAACAGACCCTAGTGCAATCCAAAACCCTAAAGAAATGTTGTAGCAGCAGTGCATGTATAATCATATAAATTCTATGAACTATGAAATAGTGCTGAAGTGTTTATAAGCAAGCTATAAAAGGAACAGAATATGTACAGTGGAACAAATTAATACTGCATTAGATATTCCAAGGCTTCTTCAAGACAACTAGCAAAAGTTGCAGTACATGTTTCAGTCGCTCCCACCCTTCAAATCTAAATATCTGTTTCTGCAATATATATTTCTTACCAAACATTTTAAAACAAGCAAAAAAAGTCTGATTCAAAGTGCCCTGAAGAAATCAACAATTTAAACAAACCCCACCACCTGCACAGATGAATTTTAGCACCTACCACAATACAAGAAAAATTACTCACTTCCACTGTGCTTTGTAGATTGCACCTTTTGAGTATGGGGAGGCAAGAATTCTGTTGCTATGAGAGAGACTGCCAATAGCAAGTAAGTCTTAAAAGCTTCCTAGTTATAAATGCAAGATCAGAATAATTTTGAAACTCTTTATAACCTCAGCACTCCCTTCAGTCTTCATCAATTAGAATAGACATCATACCATGAGAACTACCACTGACTTCACATGCTCCCAACTAATATAGGGAATGCTTTTTGTGCATGTGGGGCTAGTTACTTTCTGTGATGACTTACACCACCAGATAGTACTCGTATAATCAGGTTAGGTTTGGGACCACACCCAAAACACCCCCATCCTCTCTATAAGGGCTAACTGATCAGCTGCACCTCCTGTCAAGAAATTAGTTGCAATGCCTCCGTTAACATGAAGATAAAATGCGTACCAGAGGAACAGGGAGAAAGTAGTGGTTAATGCTTAGAGGTAAAAATGAAAAGGAAGGCGGCAGCAGCATGTCTCCCACCTCTTTTTAAAATAGGATTCTGCAGCTAGAACCTTCACTGGGACCTTGTGGTAGGCTTGTAACAAAATGGTACAACAAATGCTGAATGCCTCAACAAACTGGCAATACCAAGCACTCATACTTAGGGCTGTTTTGCTCCCAGTTCAAGTATGTGATAGGACAGAACAAAAGGCAGAAGTGTTTTAGTAAACACATAATTTTTAGGGCAGATGCATCTTGTGGCAATCACTGCCATGCAATAGCACCAAATGCAGTGATTGTTTCTTTGATGAACCTTTTCTTTCTCCAATTCCCTCTTACCTCCCCCACCAGCACAAAACAACTCAACAAGCTTATCCCCCTTGTACTTGCACTGAGGTCATCAAGAGTTTAGTATCAATCAAAAGTACTAAACATGAACAATGAGAATATTTACTCAAACCAGACAGGAGCAATCATTCTGCTCCAGAGAACGCATCAATCCCCTGCTGAGAGGTATCAGGAGCTGCCCCCTCTAATTCTATTTCTCCACATAAAAACTGCTTGCCTGTTCTTGGAGAGAAGTGGTCCAAGACAACTTGAGACAGCAGGGTCGCACCAGCTGTCCAGCATCAACTTTTTCAGACCTGAATGCTTGAGGCCTTTCCTCCTACCTTTCAACTACAATAGTTTTCCCAGTAGCTGACTGCTCCTGGCAGCATGCACGAGCACTCCTGCATCAGAGTGGAAGTTATGGACACCCTCAGGTGACTTCTCCATAGCACCCAACTTCAACCTGGCAGTTTTCCACTGAATGGTTTTCCCTGGTTTGCAGGATAAAGCTGATGGGGGAGCACTGGGACTGGAGCAGAACACATTATCATTACGTGTCAGACTATATAATAAGTTAAAGAATAGCCTAACATCATGCTCAACACCTCTCTCTCTGGCTGTTCTTGGCAAGCTTTTTTTACATATATTAGAATAAAAAGTTTACAATGTGTTCAGCACGCTGAGAGCCAAAGTGAGGCCATCCTTAAAAAATGTTCAGTTTCCTACTCCCAACCAACTCCTAGACTAATGTCTGCAGCTAGATTCTTACTGCTAGGATGGAGTTTCAGTTTTTCATAGATTTCTTCTTTTTTGCAGTGAGCTCAGATTGTAGAGGAGAAAATTCAAAGGCTGCCCCATTATAAGGAAAGAAAAGAGGAAAAATCAACAGAAAAATGCCTGAAGAACAGGTTGTGTTCTATGTGTAAGTTCCTAGAGGAATTTAGGGACTGTGTAGAAGGTTTCCCTGAATGAGTTCAGTGCGTTGACCATGAATGATGAGAAACACAGGTCTGAAAAAAAGGATAAAACATACAAGGAAGAATACAGCAAAATAGAATAACATCAAATTGATTTTGTCCAAATTTGATGTATTTCAGTTTTCTCTCCTAAAATATTCTGGCTGAACAGCACAGCTGTGAGGCAGTCCTAAGCTTTGGTACAATCCTGATCTTTCTTCACAATGATTTTTAAGCCATGGCAGTATTGGCCAAATTCTTTCTTTATTAGTTCAATAATCTAGCTACATGAAATACTATTATGCATGTCTATACTTTATAACATGACTGGAAAATTCTGGATAGAACCAAAACTTCTTGACAAATTGTCAGCAATAGCAGATTCTTGCCCATCATCCCCAACAAACACACAGATTTGACTGCTTTCCTAATGTAAAAAACAAACTAAAGTCAAAAAAATAACAACCAAACAAACAAAAAAAAAAACCCACACCACGTAAAATCCAGTAAGAATTCAGGAAGTGCATTTCAATGTGTTTACAATACTTTTTGGGTAAATTAAGTCACAGCCTTTGGCCTACAGTATGGTGTAACGGTCCACATATTAAGTGCCTTCTATTTGCTATGACTTGGGTATGTACTGCAAAACTTGGCTTCACTGTACCTCAGAATATCAGAAGAATAAATTTTATGTCTTATGACAGAATGCTTTATTAAAAATAATGAAGCTTCAAGAACTTACAATACTTGCACAAGAAAGCATTTCAATGAGGAGGTACATCTTTTGCTCCATTTATAGTTTTACAGCAAGGCAAGTTACATCAGTTTTACAAAATTAAGAAAATCACAGCAGAACATCCCAGCCTGCACGAATATATTCAAGGCTCTCTCTTACTATGTCAACTTGAGAACCTTCCTTGTGTACACACATCAGCTAGACAAGCTCTCTCACACATGCATCCTTTCACACAAACACTCCTGCCTTTGCATACTTGCACACAAACACTGCACTCACATATTAAGCCTCTTGCACCTAATCAAGCCTCTGAGCTCTGTAGCTCTCCCACATGAACAGACATGCTTCATACTTTCTCCTGCATTAGGAAAACATGGGAACCAGCTGTCACTGTTTGATCTCCCAACTCAAGCCAGTCAAATATGCCCCATCTCAGCCCCAGATGCCCCAGTCAGCCTTGCTAGCGAATACTCTCCTCACAAATAGACCATTGTTTTTGCTTCTCCCTATCTAACACTGATTTGTTTTCCACCTCATCTCTTCTCCTTTCAGACTGCCATATGCCACACAGAAGAAGGATCTATATTGCTGCTCTTTCCAGCAGTCAGGTCTCAAGCACTCCAGTGTTGTACCCAGCACAGCCAAGGCCAAGAGATGTTTTGCTACATGGCAGCATACCACATACTAGCCACTGAGATCAGTGGGCACCACAGGTTTCCCTCTTGGTTAATAACTTCACATTTCACTATGCTTTCAGTGTTTGGGCAAATGGGTACAAAGAAAGAATATTTGGTTTTAATCCATTAAAAGACCTATGCTTCAGAACCTCAACTGACTATACTTTCAGTTCACAGGTAAAAAAGGAAGAAGGGACAATTCTAATGTTTGGGGCAAACCCCTCAAAATGCCATCTCAAGACAAGGGGTCTAAAAAAGATGCAAAGCCTGTGTTTTCAGTGTGTAAAAGGCAGTTCAGCCAAAACACAGAAGAAAAAAAGACAAACTGCTTTGTTATCAGGGATCTCAAAAGTGTTGTTGAAGGCAGCCTGCTGCACTTGCAAGGAGCAGGACCAAAAGCAAGGCTTAAGTACTTCCAGCATTTCAGGGAATGTTAACAGTATCCCCCTGAACCAACGCAGAAGGTTGCTATTGTTCACAGAGGTGTTTGAACTTTATGAATGACCTCTGCCAGTTAAATGTCACTTTAAACCACTTCTCTTTCTCTTCCCAGATGCAGAGCAGGAGTTCACATCTACCCTTTCCTCCAGACAGATCCCTCAGTACCACTCACAGTGATACTCCTACAAGGGAGATTATGCCAGTCCTGAAGAATTGGTGCAAACTCCTCCCTGGAGACAGAACCAGAATAAACCCCAGCATCTCACATACTGAAAAGTCTCCAAATTCAGCATTAAGCCACAGAGTTTCTGCTTATCACAGAGTGGACCAAACCCACATCCACTCCTAAAAAGAAACAAACTCATAGTAGCTATTTTGTTGTTTTCTTCTCAGGACAGTTACATTTGAGTGCACTTTAACTCAGATATATCCAGAATACAGCTTTACCTAAACATTCACTTTATTATCAGACTTTCTGCTTTGAGCTGCAAACTCTTCGAAGAACCTTAAATGAGCTCTGTTTGTACAGTGCTTGGGATAATGGCACCTACCAGACTGTGACTTACAGCAAAGACTACAGAGTCCCAAGAACATCCGGGAATGGCATCCCTTCCTTCTTTTGGAAAGCAAATCATAACAGACCCACAGCTGGGGATCTCCGCAGACAACTAAGTCCTTTTATTAAGCGAAAGAAAAATAGCCCACTGGAGAAAATGTCATTCAGAAGTCTGGGACCCATATATTTCGAGGACTAGCAAGCAGCCTTTAGACATCACTGTAAAACAGGAAGGTTTTGGGCACACAAGAACCTCAAGAAGTGTGAGAGAGCTCTGCATATCAGACTTTGCTGAAAGCAAAACCCCTAGAGCTGGCAGTGTGCTCTTGCAGGCCAGAGAGCCAACTGTATCCTGGGCTACATCAAAAGGAGCGTGACCAGCAGATCGAGGGAGGTGATCCTGCCCCTCTACTCTGCTCTTGTGAGACCTCACTTAGAATATTGTGTGCAGTTTTGGTGTCCTCAACATAAAAAGGACATGGAACTGTTGGAACAAGTGCAGAGAAGGGCCACGAGGATGATCAGGGGACT
>JASSUY010025944.1:0-23898 GCA_032466535.1 Forpus xanthops
AAAAATCCAAAACACAGTGCTACACCAGCTACTGCTTAAAGAAAAATGACTGCTGCTGCTGAACCCATGACATTGCACTATACTGTCCCCTTCAAATCCTCCTCCTTTTCCACAGTCCCTTTCAATGAGCTTGCCCACGATTGCTGTTGCTGTGCTGTAACTCATATCTAGCACTGTTGCGTAGGAAAAAAACAGAAAAATCTAATAAATTTGCTGACTTACTCTTCATATAGAGTTCTCTTCATGTACCAGGGTACATGGATTTTTCTAAACACCAGGGTCATGACAACATTTCTTAACAGATTAACATATATAAGCTTTTTGGAAGACCTGGTACTGAAGGAAGGATTTGAATCATGCATGGCAAATTTGGTGGTCTTCTACACCAGGGCTACAGCGCTGGTGGAGAAGGGAAGAGCTACTGCCTGGGCTTTTACAAGGCATTTGACATTGTCCCACACAAAAAAAGTTGTATTTAGACAGGATATCTGTGAAGTGTAAAGATAAAAAGACTATACTCATTCTCTACTAGCAATGAATGAAGAACACAACAGAACAAATAATATACCAACATAATAAATCACTTTGTCACAAGCTCAGATGCACAACTGAATTATGTCAACTGGTTGAGATGATGTTATTCCAGTTGAGCCATGGTAACTGACTATCTGCATACTACTCACTCATGGGAAGCATGAAGTAAACTGTGCTACCTTAAACGTTTCTGCAGGCAAAGGAGATCCATATGGTCACATACTCAGCAGTTAAATCATCGTAAGTCAGTCATTTGTCCAAGTCCTAAGATACATAGGTATGGGCACATCTAATTCTGCTATTTGCTATCTTCAGAATATAGGGTTTTACAGATTCACTGTTCTGTGTAAATGCTTAAAAAGAAGCATTTTTGATCAATGATTTATTAAAGTAACATACTTCAGGCATCCTGAGACAAACATGTGGAGTGAAAGCAAATGTAATGGGTACTAAACAGAGAGCTCCCTGGTGTGTTAGCCCTGTAACTACCCTGGAGAGGCAAAATACCTCAGCACTTCTGTTTAGTTGTCTGTAACAGTTTCACACCATCAGACCATTAGGGTGGAACGAGCCCCAAAATTTTCATTGGCCCTAGTATGTTCCACATGCTTATTTACTCTGAATGTCATCAAACTAAAGATAAATCCAGCATCAATGCTGCTTTTTTGAAAGGCCTGCCAGGCAAGATGAATTAAATACAAGCTGCAGCATTTTTTCTGAATTCACATAATGGGGGAACTTCGAAAACTGTAATGCTGCTTGTCTTACCAAGGATTTGTAACCCATAATTACATTGATACATGTGCCATGTCAGCAACAGCAGTGAAATCCACAGTATTTTTTATGTGAAATATACTGTTTTATTGCATTAATTCACATTTAATGTGTACACAGTAATAACCATAAAGCATGATAACCAAAGTTATATATTTTCTTCAGAACCTTCATTTAGAGAGCTTTCAAAAGAGTGCAAGGAAATTAAAATATCAGTCAGTTTACCTGCAGGATATAAAGCCAAAGCACTATGCACTATGATTTCTTTTACAAGCAGCCCCTTCCTCACATAATGTTCTACCTCTGATAAAATACAATAGTCATAATACTTGTACATGTTGTTAAAACTGCTGTGCACAAGACCAAGATTTTAGAAACTAGAGAAAGAATACATCACTAAAGAGAAACTGTTATTCAAAGTCAGCTGAGGAAGGAGAGCTGTAATAAAGATACGAAAATCAAGAATTTATTTTTTTGTCGCACCCATAAAGCAGGGATGTCACACTTGGTTAGGTAAAAGCTTTTCTTGATAGGGAGCATAAACAAACAAATAGGCATTAAATAGAGCCAAAGTCTTGAAGTTCCATCTCTTGAAAGGAGAAACAGCAATAATAGGGGGCATGGAAAACTATAAAGAAGCAATATGATAATTTTGTCTTTATTTTGTCTAATTCTATGAGCTGTCAGTGCTACATTACACTATCACTATGCTAAACTAAATGCAAACACTTCTTCATTATAAAAAGGAGGAAAAAAAAAAAAAAGGGACAGAATGCAGTCCAAGAAAATAAACCGTCAAAAAAAGAAGCAAAAATAGTTATAACTTGTCCTGAAACTGGACAAAGCTTTTGGTATAGATAACACAGTCAGCAACTCTTCCTTACAGACACAAAATGAAATTTCAGGAAGATTTTTGTTATTAGTCATTTAAATTTCATACGTAAAAAACAAGTGAGCATTTGAATAGTTGAGTAACAACTGCACATAAGTTTTCTAATAGGTGTAAGAGTAGTAAGCAGAGGTACAGAACAGTTATCACTGGAATCTGAAAGATAAAAGCGACCTATGATAGATTATGGTTCATGAGTTGGATGGATTTGCTTAGAATGACAGAAGCACAAACCACTTGATGTCAAAGAAGAGACATAATCAGAGCTGGCTTTTACCACCTTTAGCTTGCCAGAACTTTGTGCCACTGGCTGCCACAGGCAAGAAATGAGTGTAGATTTCTCTCTATTGCAACAAAATATTCAGTAAGGAAAGAATCACCTTGCCTTCCAACTCCTGAACATTTCAGACCAGTGTAAAGACAGAAGCTAATACAGCACAGAAACATAGGAGTTGCCTTCCTGACTCTGAACAAGACCAACTCTTACAAGAAGGTTCCACAGCAATTTCCTTTTAGGGTTCTAGATATAAGCTAATTGAATATACTTACCTCTATAAGAAAATCACTTTCACATTACACCAGTGACCAAATGACAGAAACTACTGGAATTACATACGCTTTTAATATGGAGTCAAGTTCCATAACCTGCTACTACCATTCTCACATTTTCACTCTATAGATTTTCTTAAAAACGTAGTATAAGCAGACCTTAAAACTTCTCTAATTTGAAATTTCTCTGATAACTCCAGAGGTTCAGAAATTTTTCTGTGCAAAAATCCATAGTACTGTGATGCTTCTGATATTGAATGGGATTACTGGTAAATATGGAGATTTGTGTCCAGTGGTGCAAAACATCAGAAGAAAGCACTTAGTACAGGGCTGCAGGGCAATGATGCACATAAACTCCTGAGCAAAACACTGAGATCTCTTCTACTTCCAGAGAAGACTCTTGATTCTCTTTGGAGTTTGTTAGTCACTCTTGTGTCCAGCTGATTAAATTTGTTTGTAGATGTCCTGAAGATTATATTGACAGCTATTCCTGCTTACATCCTAAGTGGCAAGAAGTTGAAGAGTATGAGTTGACATGATATGACAAATGGAAAAATGGAATTCACTGCTGTGTAGCTTACACTCAACTCCTGTTCACCCCTTGGCATTTTGACTGTGTTGAGACAGGAAGCCAAACGAACAGATGACATTTGTTTTTGCTAAGATAGTGGTGTTATTGGTGATTTATGGCTAAATTCCTCCATAACTACACAAATTATCATGGAAAGTGAAAGTTAGCTACTCAGGAGATTTGTAGAGTTCTTAAGCATCAGTGGCAATTTCACTGAAAAATAAATCATGTAAGCCATAAATTTTAAAACAACTATGAAGAAGGAAAGCAGGTGGAATAAAAAGCTGGTTAAAAATGACTACACAATGCATATGTCTGCAACTGCAACAAAATATAGTATCTCTTTTAGGCATAACTGCAGATTTAAGACCTGATTCTGATCTTACTTCTACTTCAGTATAAAAGAGTAAAGCAAATCTATTGAACTTAGCATAGTTACACAGGGTTGAGAAAAAAAAACAAAAAGTGGAGTAAAATCAAGCTTAGAATTAGAATTTTGGTACTTACATAGTAGATAATACAGTTAATATGTAAAATTTCTGTAACTTTAGGTAGGAAGGGCTGATCTAGATAGTTTGGGTTTGAAAATATATTCATTTTTTAAATATATATTAATTTACTTAAAATTATTCTACTTCTGGACATATTTTTTTTCTGTCAGAACCTTTCTAATAATCAGAAATATCTGCTTTTTGGAGTAGCTGCCCATGGAACAGACACATACATACCCATGCAGAGTAGCTTAACAATGATCAAATGAAAACGGACCCAACATTAAATGAAAAAAGCGAGACAAAAGGCCCTTAATTTGCCACAATAAAAAATTCTTTAAAAATAGTGACAATATGAAATAGTGAAACAAAACATTAAAAGGAGCGATCAGTGGGGTAAAATATTTAGAGTTTCCACAATAGAGATACAGATGCAGAGAAAATTCATGCTATCGTTAAAAATATAAATTAGGAGTAAAAAAAGCACCTGACCTATGTTAAATAGATCAGTGAAAGCTACAAGAAGTGAAGTTTGGGAGCCACATCCAAACAAAGAGAATAGAAAGGAGTATAAATGGCAGCAAGCTAAATGCAGAGATGCCATGACAGGCCAGAAGGGATTTGAAGGAGTAACAGTAAGGACAGGTAACCTATTAATAAAACTTTTTTCAAACATACCATTACCAGAAAGCCTGACAGATTCAGATGGGTACAATAGGCAATCAGGGTATGAAAAGAACATTCAAGGAAGATGGGGCTATGCAGGAAAGCTAAATTAATTTATTGCATCAGTGTTCATTATGGAAGAGAATGAGGTTTTGATGTCAGTCACTCCTTACAGGAGAAAAGGCTCAAATTCAGGTGTCAATAGAAAAGGCTTTAGAGCAAATTGACACACTGAATGCTAAGAAATCTCTAGGAACAGATGGTATTCACAGAAGATTTATAACAGAACCCAAATATAAAATTGCTCAGATACTAAGAGTGGTGTCTAACCTATTGCCAGAGGAACAGAAGGTGGGAAATGTGACACCAATCTTTATGGACTCCAGAGAGATCTTGAAGTTACAGACTGCAAGTCTGGTTTCTGTGCAGACAAAATAGTAAAACTGTAGTAAAAGATGAGATTAATAGACACCTGGACAAACACAATACATTGCATAATACAGTTTCTACTGAGGGAAGATCTTCTTTAGAAATGCAATTGAGTTTTTAAAAACTGTAAACAAGCATGTAGCTAAGTGATCTCTCTATATATGTATATATAGCATATATATATACGCTATAGCATACTTGGATTTTAAAGAGGCTTTTGATATATTCCCTCACTAAAGGCTTCTACAAATTAAAGTACTATAGAATCACAGAAACATAGAATAATTAGGGTTGGAAAGGACCTTAAGATCATCTAGTTCCAATCCCCCTGCCAGGGGCAGGAACACCTCTCACAACCCGGCCTTGAACACCACCAGCAATGGAGAATTCACAGCTTTCCTGGGAAACCCATTCCAGTGCTCACCACCCTTACAGGAAAGAATTTCTTTCTTATATCCAATCTAAACTTCCTCTGTTTAAATTTGAACCCATTACTCCTTGTCCTCTCACTACAGTCCCTAATGAAGAGTCCCTCTCCAGCATCCCTACAGGCTCCCTTCAGATATTATAGGATTAATGGGAAGAAGTTCCCACAGATTAGTAATGACTAAAAGGCAGATGACGAAGTATAGATGTGTCATGGGTTCAGTAGCAGCAGTCATTATTCCCCTTTAAGTAGTAGCTGGTGTAGCACTGTGTTTTGGATTTTCGGCTTGGGAACAGTGCTGATAACACCAGTGTTTATAGTTATGGCTTAGAATGTTTTGGTTTGATCAAGGACTTTCCGAGTTCCATGCTCTGCCAGGGAGGAGGGAAGCCTGGAAGAAGCAGGGCGGAAGGAGAGACAGGGCACCTGACCCGGGCTGACCAAGGAAGTATTCCATACCACAGTATGGCATGCCCAGTTCTACTTCTGGGGGCAGGAATCCGGAAGGAGTTAGTTCACAGCTCGATTGTTGAGTGCTGAGCAGCTCTGTCCTCTTCCCTTGTTTTTCTCTGGTTATTGTTATTGGTGGTGGCAGCGGTGATTTGTGTTATACCTTAGTTACTGAATGGTCCTTATCTCAACCCATGGGAGTTGCATTCTTTCGGTTCCTCTTCCCATTCCCTCCCCCACCCCCTTGAAGTGGGGGGGAAGAAGGCAGGAGGAGTGAATAGGCAGGCAGATTGATTTACGCCTGAAACCACGACAAGATGTAAGTAGTCAACTTCCTCAACCAACAGGTCCCTTCAGTATCAGTAGCTGGATCTGTACTCTTTCTTCATAGCTCTCTTGCACTACCTGGCAGAGGGGCTTCCTGGGATGTAAGACAACAGGGACTTCCAGAGCTCACTGGAAAGGACAGTGGAATAAAATAGCAAATGAAGCTCAGTATCAGTAAGTGCAGGGTAATGCATTTGGATTAATACAGTCTTGATTATAAAAAGAATGGACTCTGAAAAACTATCTCTATCCTGGACAAGGACTTGACGATCACTAAGGTTCATTCTACAAAATCATCCACCAGATGATACCATCACTGATGGCAACTAGAATGTTAGGGCTTTTTTTGGAAAAGAACAGAGAACAAAACAGAAAACATCTTAAGAAAACTCAGATGTGCAATAGATTTAACTCTGCATGCATCTCTGGTGACCCTATTTCAAAAAGCTTTCAGTAGAACTAACCAGAAGCAAAGTCAGCAGTAATTTTGGCAGAAAAGCTACTGAGCAAATCAGGGTAAAAAACTGGAGATTTACAAAGCAAAAAGTTATGTCAAAAGTATATGGGTAGTAAATTGTTATTCACTGTTTTTCAAATATTAAGAAGTAGAGAACACTCAGATTGCAGCAGTTTTAAAACAAATAAAAGAAAGTGCTTTTATATGCCATATAATTGTGGAATGCATTGCTTCAGGGTGGAGACCAAAATGAAAATGAATCAGTAAAAAACAGATGAGTCCCTGGAGGAGTGGTTCATTAATGAATTTTAAACACAATTCTACAGATGCTGCCTCTGTTTCAGGGAATTTAAATGAACAACAAAAGCTGGAATAGTATAGAATGCAAAAAGATACTTCTACATGCTTTGTTCAAATATCTGTCACTGCCTTCTGTTGGAAACTTTCATATTACCTAGAAGGCAAGGACTTGCGCAGATAAGAATTAATTGGCAGTAATATACCCTATAAAGCTTTTTGTTGCAAGTTGTTAGCAGGGTGACATAGTGAACTGAGCTGTAACTTTAAATCATCAATACTTACCTTTTTCTTTGATGATTTCAAAATATATATTTATTATGTTCCTAAGTGAAAAAACATTTTAATTTTGTGGATTCACATTTACTGCTTGCTCTCACTTAAGGAAAGCGTTGAGTGATCAGAGCTCCTTTGTTCTTAGATTGGATTTAGCAGATCCAGCCTTTATTTGTACATGCCACAGAAATGTTTAAAAGTAGTGAAACTGTTGAAAATGTCATATAAGTTTAAAAAGGCCTAAAACAGGTTATAGGGGTAGCAGTTCTGTACCTGTTTACAAACAGACATGGAGAAAATGCACAGATAAAACCAGACATGCCAATGTAACAGGCAAGGTGCTAATGAGTTTACTGAAATTCCTCAAGTCTGAAAGAAAATTGCCAAGAAAATAGACCTTCTATGTTTCCTAATAATAAATACTAATGAGCGAGAAAAAAAGTTACCAAATTTGTTTTCTTATGTTATTCGTATTTCCAAATTCAGATTTAATATATGAGGAAAACTGCGATTTGTTTCAGATGCATGCAGTTTTCCCTTTGTCCTAAAGTTCTTCTCAATTTGGCTGCCAGGAGGCTTTCTCTGCAGCATCTCCTTTTTTGAAAGCTCCTACTTAAACTCTACCTCTGTAAGAGAATAAAATCTCCAGATTTTTCTCTATCCAGGGTGGAAACAAGAGCTAATAAAGAAAATCCTTTAACTTCTGTCAAAAATTTGAGATATTTTGGCATAACACAGATGCAAATGCAGAACTAGAGAGGCAGCAAATTCCAACAGGTGCATCTCATGGATGCAAACTAGTAGAAACCTTGTTCAAGTGCATCTTCCTCAGCCAGCTCCAGATCTTGTCAGGTTATCCTGAAAAAAACTTTTGTACCATTCATGTAATGCACGTGAAAGCTGTTCTCCCATTTATAGATCAAGTTCTTCATTTCAGGTGGACACAATAGACAGGTAAAGCAGGCTGTTTTCCTAAACAATATCTGTTGTGCACAGCTGGGCTAAATTTTACCATGTGCACACAAAACTGATGTGCACTGTTAAGGGCAGTTAAGGTGGGGATTCTGCACAAAGGCTACGTATGAGGGGCACAGCTGGCTTCACTGACCATACTTCATGCTGTCCCACAAAATGTATGTTTCCACTCTAAGGAAATGTTTTATGCTGCCTCTAGAGTTTACAGAGAGGGACAGAACCCTTCATGGGCAGGTTCATCCACTTTTACTATTTAGGATGGGATTAACCTGACTCTTAATTGACCTGTTTCTCTCCATTGGGAAGTAGAGCAAGCCTAATTGAGGGGTTAACATTTGATGTATTTTACATGATAAGGTGAGGGGAATCCTGTCCACAATATATACCCCAGATTATGGCTTTCTCAGAAGACCATAAATAAAGGATAAACCATGGTGCTTCTTGAACAATACTTATAACAGCATAGTGTGAACGTTAAACTGCACTGTTTCAATAAAACAGAGGTGAGGCTGCAATAATAAGCAGTTCAATTCAGCAGAGCCCAAAGGTAGCAATCACAGTGCACTTCAGTTCATTAGTCCAACTGCTGCATAACAGCCACAGTACTGGGTTGCCATCAGCATGTGAATGATACCCTTCCCTTGTTATCCCTTCCTACCCAAAACTTGCTGTGACATATGAACGATGGTATCTGGCTCTGCTGAAGTTGCACAGAAGCATCTGAAAGAAAAGATGAACACTTTTATCTGATATTCTGCATCACAAGGACTTTTCTGAAAGCTGAACTGTGTATAACAGATAGGAAATAAACTATGACATAATCTGGGTAATTAAGTAGAACTCTAACAGCTGAGCGAAACATAGGAGTTACAGCTTGTTGTAACATTGGGATAGCAGACCTAATCCCTAATACCACATCTTCACTCATCTTTAGTTTTCAGTGCCACTGAAACTGTGAAAATTAGTGTAATGAAGTCCAGTTTAAAAATAAACAGTATGCAAAATACGCATAGTGGTGTCCCACAGATATTGCATCTACGAGATTTACACATTGGAACTGTGCACTTGACAAACGTTTTTCATTCTTGCCTGCAACTGAATACCCAAGCATGTTTTCTGAATGTATTTTGGTCTCAAAGAAGCATAGTGCCATGTTGTATTACGTTCCACATGCAAGCAGTTAGAAGATTATATGCCAGCCACCATCACTCTGCAAGTCAAAAGTGATTTACCATGTATACACGTGCCTCTTGATGAATATTTCTAAGATTATACAGCTGTTGTTTATCAAGTATCATTTATAAAGCATTACATGACAGTAAGCTATAAAAAATGCATGTGCAAGCTTGTAAAATGAAACATAATGCTTGGCAATTTAAAAAGTATATTCATTGTAGATTTAATTGTTGAATAGTTATGTTGATTTATACCACACAAATGGGGACTTTATGATTCACAATTACTTAGCAGACAATGAAATTCATTGCATTGCTAAAATTTGTTAATGGGATTGACTTGCAAAAAAATGTTAAGTGTGCTTCTAGGGATCAGTCCTGCATCCCCTGCACTGTTGAAACTTCATACTACTCTTAGCTCCACTTGTTCAAACAGAAACAGCACTGGATTTATTCCTACCAGCCTGAGTCTAAAAGTTTATAAGATGCCTAGTTATAGATTCTTGTTAAATCACTTATCAACATGAGTCCAGTTTCTAATAGGTTGGTAATGAGACTTCAAAAAATTATTTTGTAGTTGAAAGCAAAACGTATTAATAACTGAAATTTCTTCACAAAATTGTTCTTTTATTAAAAAAAAAAAAAAAAAAAAAAAAAAGGAAAAAGAAATACCTTACCAGCAAAAATAATGTGAATAGTTATAGAGAAATAATGGAATAAAAAAAAAAAAAGGTAAATTTTTAATTGTGATATGCTTGTGCCTTGCCTCTACTTCCCAGTATGAGCTGGGCTACCCAGAGGGACAGCAACTCCCATAACTCCAATGCTAGAGTCCTGAGAGTTTTGGTGAATTGCACGTTGTCCACCTCTGTGAGCAGTCCTAGCTGAGAATCCTATGGTTATAAGGAAGTAGAAAATGCCTTTCCTACTCTGTGAAAAAACTTATTCAGTAGCTTGCCTGTTTCAATGCACAGAGAGCTTCAATATCAAAAGTCTGTAGTCTTCATAAATGCTAAGCTCAGTAAATGTAAAGCAAATGTTGTTTCCTTAAAACTTTAAAGATTGGGTCTGACAAGTATAGTGAGCCAAGAATAATCCAATAATGTTGGATCCCAGGTGAATGCATAATTGAATGCAGTTCATCATGGTGCCTGTCTACTTTTTTTCTCATAAGGAAGTGGCAAAGGAAAACCTGTTAGTTTTCTGAATGAGTGAGCAGTAGCCTTGTAAAATGTGTATAACTGCTTACATACACAGAAGACTAAATATACACAGCATTCATGCATATGCTTTTGTCATGTGCTTGCACACCTGTGACTGTAGAAAGAAAATAAAGCTGTGTTATTCCAGGCTCAAAATTAACGCACACTATTTACTCACTGAATACTTGTAAGAGATTCTAAATTTAACATGCCACCACAAGAAGCGTAGAATTCTTGCAGAACACAAGGGTAAGGCTATTAGATCTTTCCAGCTTTGTCAAGTGGTAACCCATCTGCTTTTGTCTGTTTCTGTAAATTATGAGAAATTTTCAGTATAGAATCTATGTATGTGTAGCTTGTATTTTGCTTTCTTTTGGCTGTTTATTTTGGAAGATTAATGTGTATTTGTGCTCAGATGTTTGAAAAATGTCATTGCCCTGCCTTAACCCACAAACCAAATATCAAACGCAACAGGAATTTCCTACAAATGTGTTAGATGATGAATACTTGGCTGTGATCTCACAGGAACACTTCAAATAGAAAAATCAGAAGTACTGGAATTCAATTATTATGATAGTTCAATTAACCTCTATTGAACAGATGTAAAAATTATACCTAATTATACATGTAGCTGACTTCAGACATGGACCTCTGCCCACCAAGGACTAATCTAAGACCACCAGATTCATTTCATTTCAGACCTTTGCTCTCAGAAATGAGTAATACAGTCAGTGATTTCACCATTAAATATCCCTCTAGCACCATAATATCTGTAAAAGTCTGTTCAGTGCTCAATTTTATACTAAGGAACTTAATGTGATATCCCCAAATGTTATCACAGAAATTCTAAAGGAAAGGTCACAGACTAAAAGGGGTTTTTAACATGAGCTTTGCTGAATAGTGCTGTAAGCCTGCCTCACTTTGGCTCCATAGACATACACCAAAATGCATTAATTTGTACCTCCAATTTTAATACATCTGTATCGTGGTGATTAGAAAACATTTTGAATTTAAGCCTTTACACAAGACTCAGTGTAAGGTTGTATTCTGAGAACCCAAGTGGTATATCCAGTATGAGATGTTCCTCTAGAAGATGGTATTTTCTGTCTAACCATAAAGTATACATCTTTATGATCCAGCAAGTTCCCTAACTTGTAACAGCCTTTTATTAACACTGAGAAAACAAAGCTGTATAATCTGTTATGCAGCTACGAACAAAAATTCTGCACTAGTGTATTCTAGGAATATATTACCTGCTCTGTGCAATGTCATTTTTGTTGCTCTCACATTAAGACTAAAGAATAAAACAGTGAGCACAGGGTTTAAAGGCAGTGTCTGCTTCTTCCAAATATGTTTCATTTTACACTGTCTTAAATATATTATTTGTTCATTTCCTTTTCTCATGCTAGCACCATTGCACAGGGAGGAGAGTCTTCATTCCTCCATGACATCTATTTCTGTTTCTGTTGTTGAGAATGACTGCCCTAATCTTCCTGCTCTCTCCTTAGCTATTTTTATGAATACTCTCGTTTTCTTACAGCTGCTGGTTTCCAAAGGAAGTCTGTGGTCTGGCATCCAGTGAGAATATCCCTCAATATTCACCATTGCCTTCTGAGTAAGGAAGAGATTACCTGCTTTGTTAGAAATTTTTTGATCCCTGTTGATAGGATATATATAGTCATATAGCTAGACTCCTCGCTAGGAGCTCACTCACTAACTTTTCTTCCTATCAGTCTGGTAAATCACCAGCACTGGCTGCAGCACATTCACACAGGAATTACACTGGAGATGGAAATTCTCTATTTTATTCTGAACTTGTGCACCTTGGATTTCCAGTGGCTTAAACATTCAGTTGCTGTTGACCATAGCTTTTCTACTTTTGAGGTTACTTGATTTTTTAAGGATTCCTTTGGCAAACATGATGTTACCTAGAAAAGCAAGCCAACAGTCAAGATGGGGGGGAGAATGGGGAGTCAGATAGTCTTCCTTAGAGAGTCCCATAGTCTGAACATAGTGTCTTCTTCCTTAAAGCTGCCAGTATTTTACCAGTAAAGGGATCTAGTCCAATTGGTAAAATCAGTTACTTTTAGTGAGACAAAGTGTTTATCCTGAGCTACAGAAAGGAAAATCCAGGTGCACTGCCTAAATTTATGCCTTTGGTGTAGAGTTATGGGTAAATTAATATCTTCAATAGTTAATATAAAAGGGAAATGATTTTCAGTGTTTTCTGCTGTGCAGTCATCATTTTAATGAGATAATGTTGACTAGGCCATTTTCTATTTGTGATTACACTGAACACCTCACCCAGGTTTACTGCAGGATAATAACCTAGTGAAAAGCAAAGCAATTCTAGTTTTTGAACAATGGGAAGTATTTAATGTAATTATAGCTTCTTTTAAAACAACTAACAGCTCGGAATAAGGGAAAACTGCAGAGTGGATAACTTCTTAAATACTGCTGCTATGATTGTTTTTCCCACAATGTATCTCTTTTAAATAAAGAAACTTCATTATTGGCATGATAATCTAGTAAGACATTAAACTTCAAGCCTGTTAACAGGGAGTATATTGTCTCATATTATATATAAACTACAGTTTATGCATTACATTGTGTAATTTACAATTATGGTCTTCTATTGTCTACAGGCAATTACATTTACAGTAAGCAGGTTGTAAAAAGAGTAGTAAGGCAGCCTTGCTTCCTATAAACTTGTTTCCTACATCTTCTCCAAAATCACCCCTGCTAGCTGTGTTTCCTCTTAGACAAATTCCTCTGTTGTTGTACCTGTAGTTGCCTCACCCTGATCTTACTGTCTTCCACCACAACATCCTCTTATTCTTTTCAGATCATTAGCTCATCTCCTGTGTAACCCCTCTGATGTATCACCAGATCATCAACTCCCTCCTGTGCCCCCTATCTATACTTTATTTATGCTGCCAGTGAAGAAAAGTCTGCAAAGACTGGCAGGCATTTGTTGACTGGTTAGCCAGGTAGTGAGCACACGTACTTCCAAACACCAGATCCCACACAGGCTGGCTTTCCTTCCCTCGGCATCAGCCCCAGCAACGTGTACATTTTCTATCCAGACATGAAGTTCATAAGTGTAACAACTTACATCCTTGAGAATTCTGACAAATTTAACTGAAGACTGTTACTGGATTAAAAATTGATGTGGAAAGAGGACTGTCAAAAAAGATGTGCAGCCATGTCAGCTTTGTATGTGGAGAAAACTCAGCTAAAAGTGACTTTCAGAGTTGCAAATTAGTAAGATTTGAAACTTGAAAAGCAGGAGTTCCTCTTAATTTTTGGAGGTGGTTTTATTTTTTTTTTGGTTTTTGTTTTTGTTTTTTTTTTTTTTTCTTTTAGATGCAATGAAACCTTAAATATTCAGTGTGGTCGAGATCTGTTCCCCAAAAGGAACATGACTGTTATGTTGCCTGCCCTCCTGCCTGGAAATTTAGGATATAAACTTCTGAAATCTTACCAATTTTTTTATCAGCAAATTGCCCATAAGAAATTCCAAACACATTTTCTCTGGTGCAGAATAAGTTCAAATTGAGAGACAATACTCGTAAATGAAAAAGAATTTCTCATTAATTTGTAGCTGTAAAAATCTAAGACAGTGAGCTCCTAGAGACCAGAAGGGATTTGGTCAGTTTGAGTGTTCAGAGAATTTTGCAGTGGCTTAGACTAAAGCAGAAAAATCAGTGGTTGCACAGTCCAGAATTTTCAAACACAGAGGGACAAATATTCAAATAACTTGTCTGTTCCCCACTATTTCATTTGAATCCTCCTGAAATGCATACACTTTCTATCTCTGTCTCACACAAATATATTGTATGCAGATACATCAATTATTATTGCAGCTGGATTTTTTGAGAACAAATGTGTGTCAAAAAGTCATTTTTATATGTGGCAGTTTTACTAGCATAGTCTCACTAAAGGTCCAGAATTGAACAAGGATTGAATAATCATAAAAATTGGAGTGCCTTCATACTCAAAATGGTGCTCACTCATCCTTGGTCAGAATTGAAGGAAGGCAAACTCAGAGGAGCATGCACTGCTGTTAGTGCTGTAACTGCCTATAGATAAATACAGGATTTTTGTTTCAGATGTTTGCTGCCCAGCAGAGTTCAAACAAAAGGAAAATGTCATCACGGTGTGTCATTTGTGCTGCCACTGCAAGACTTCAAAATGTTATGCTATCTCCTTGTGTCTTAACTCTAAACCAACCATTACTCTACGTAATCTGTATCAAGATTGTATTGCATCTTCTGATACCGTACTGTAAACCTGACACTCTGAGGGCAACTAAGACTTATTAAAATGGGATAAAAAAAAAACTTTGGATAAAACCTGAGAGCAATGGAAATTGTCCATAATATATTACACACAAGAATAATAAGTAACAAATTCCTCTAAAATATTCTATGGCCAAAGATCAGTCAGGTCAGGTCCCTCCTGTGCTATGGGCTGTAACAGCATTTAGCAAATGAGTGCTCTTAACCCAAAGACTTAAGTAGATGAACCAGTCAGCTGGGGGAAAAGGGAAGGATAATGCCACAGAAAGAAGCATATTAATGGGGGACAGTAACACAATTTCCAATACAAACAGTCCTTCTTTACTGTGCTTGAAAGCCAAGTGTTAAAAGATCATGCTTATGATCTTTTTCAGAGAAGTTTCAGACTTACCTTGCAAGCATATTGAAACGAAATAAATAATTCTTTAACTGAAAAATAGCCTCGTGTATAAATAATTCCAAGAAGTATTTTTCATGTTTACAAAAACTGATGGCATTTTAAACAGAACTTCACTGAGATTGCAAGTGGCAACGATACCACCTTGCAACTGGCCATAAAGAGAGAAGGCTGCTCTTAGTATGTTGTGCATTCCTGTTTGGTTTTCATTTAATTTAAATGGTGCCTTGATGACTGTATTATTTGCAGTCAGATTATTTAGATTTGTTTAAGTAGAAGAGATACGGATTTTTGCGTTCGGCAATGGAATGCCCAAGCAATACCACTGTAAAAACCAATAATAAGCATTAAAAGAATACAACGTAATAATGTTCATTTAAAATGGAAATGGAAGTTAAGTGGGCAATGGCAAAATCTAGCAGAGAGCCATTTCTTCGGGTTAAACGGAGGGTACTGCCGGCGATGAAAGCTATCTGGAACGGAAGAGGGAGCTCCCGCTGCACTAGCCCCTGCCAGCAGGGAGCGGTGGTTGCCTCGTCTTGCTCAGCCTGCGGAGGCGGTAATGCTCAAATCCTCCCCCTTTATTCTCACTCCTGAATATGATTCAGTGCAATTTTCATGTTATTCCTTATAGAAAGTTATACCAGAACGCTCCACAGCAAATTACAGTCAGATATGAGCAATGGCTGAAACTTGGTTGAAACTTGGTAATGTGTACCAAGACTAGCTGTCAGAGGGATTATTTTCCTGAGTTAGGAAGGCACATAATTTCATCCCCATAGCAATAAGTCTGTTTCTTCCTGTACTTGCACAAAACCCAAACACACTCAGAAAAGTACTTCAGCATAAATAATAACAAATATCAACCGTGTTTATGACAACCATGAATGCAGACTGAAGGCTTGATGTAAAATTCACTGAATTTAATTAGAAGACTCTGACCTCATTGGGTTAAATGAAACAGTGACAGCGTGATTTCACTGAAAACCTCAGAATAGCTGTTACCCTATACATCACCTTTTCTTTCTCAATAAGCCGTTCCATGTGACTAAGAAAGTAGACAAAGGTTAACACAGATAAATAGCTATGTTTTATCCTCCACAGATAAACAGTTATGCCTAAGGCCTCAATTACAGACACCTGAGTGGTATTCTTGTCTGTGTGCTTACTTGTTTGCATTGTTTTGGAGATAATAATTTCCATATAAGCATAAAAGGATGAAATACTCATGAATCAATGTGATCCTGTGAAAAGAGGGCCAGAAAGCACCTAGATGCTTGGTATAAAACTGCCTCCAAGTTAGGGACATTAAAGGCTTGCTGTGACATAGGTGTTGCATGCCATTATAACATGCCCTAGGGTATCTTTCCTAATCACCATATAGGCTAGAAACCCATGCTTCAGCCCATGAATTGTGCCCTGTCATTCAGCAGCATCTGCAGGACTGCTTAAACATCTGGAAGAGATCCTATGGTGAAACAGTAACATGCAGCAGCAATGGATCTACAGTATGTTTCCCAGTTGAGCATCTCAACCTTTTCTAAGCCAGTGCCACCCACTTACAGTATATCCAAGGGAGAATAGAATACAGGTTCAATTACCACTCTTGATTCTCTGTCACATTAAATATTTGCTGCTTACCTCTAAAATCTTAGGGAAGGTAGGTGCACTTTATGCATCAATGGAGCAATCAACTTGTAAAAGACCGTAAATAGCAACTGTTAAAGTAAGACATCCAAAAATATCCTTCCATACTGTACTCTACACTATTCACTTAAGGAGTAAGGTTATAGGAATGTCATTTCAAAAGAAATCACAGTACTGAACATCTCCTCTAGAGGCTGAATTCAGGACGTAGAGTCAGGGAGAGGTACATTGAGACCCTGCAAATGAGAACTGCTACATGTGCTAGTAAGGACTTAAATTTTCTACATTATATATAAAAAAAGACATATTCATTAAAGCACATTTATAAAGACACACACATCCCTATAGCTGCTTGCACTGATTATCAAAGGCTTTTTCTGTTTACATTTACAAGAATCTAACCAGTA
This sequence comes from Forpus xanthops, assembly GCA_032466535.1. Taxonomy (NCBI): domain Eukaryota; kingdom Metazoa; phylum Chordata; class Aves; order Psittaciformes; family Psittacidae; genus Forpus; species Forpus xanthops. Next base: position 17,242 of record JASSUY010025944.1, read on the forward strand.
ACACAAGTTTCAGCACCATAGAAACTCCCAGAAAACCAGGAATCAATCATCTACAAAGACTCCGAATGCTGTAGTCATTCCCAGGGCTCTGCTTTTAGATGGACTAAGATTATGGGCCAGGAGCATTAGTTGGGCACATACTATGCTGAAGTCTTCCACTATTCAGTCACATAGTTGCATCTTTCTGCTGGTGTTTTGCTTGTTTCTTTTTTTTTTCCTAGATGTACATATTATTATCTTTTTCGTTTGGTTTGGTTTTTTTTTTGTTTTTTTTTTTTTTTTTTTTTTTATTGTGTCTGAAATTCTTGGTGCTAACTTCTCTTGAAATATTGTCCAAAGTGACTGACATAAAAGTCTTTTGCACCTGGCACCTGTGCAGATGCAAAGATCCTTGATAAAGGTTTTGATAAAAACGGAAGTTTCTCTGGAAGCATGAATCCAAAAATAATTTTATCAAAACAGTATTGGATTGTTGAGGGCTGAGTAATATCACATAAAAAGATGACACGGCAACCTCTGTAACACAGATTTGTTGTTCTTCTCTGATCAGAACTCTAAGCATGGATTACTGATCTGATTTACACAGCATAGCCCTTCCATTACTCACAGGACAGACTACTTCATACTTGTTGGAAGATGTCTGAAGCTTTGACTTACAACAACCATTTGGAGTCCTCTGTCAGAACATACAGCTTGCAGGGCCAAACTGCAATGCTATGTTTCATCAGTGGATGAGCAACTGTCCCCAGTCTTACATCCCTTAGTGGCTGGGATACCAAATACTTTTGCAAAGCACACTTTGCTGTTGCATACTATCAGCAAAGCTTATTTCTTCTCATTGTTTCATAGAATCATAGAACAGATAGAGCTGGAAGGGATCTTAAAGATCATCTAGTTCAAAGCACCCTGCCAGGGACAGGGACACCTTCCACTAGACCAGGTTGCTCAAAGCTCCATCCAACTTGACCTTAAACACTGCCAGGGATGGGACAGCCACAGCTTCTCTGGGCAACCTGTGCCAGTATCTTACCACCTTCATTGTGAAAAATGCATTCCTAATGTCTAATCTAAATCTCCCCCCTGTCAACTTAAAGCCATTCCTGTCACTACATGCCCTCATAAAAAGTCCCCCTTCGGATATCGTCTAGGTCCCTTTTAGGTACTGAAAGGCCACACTAACATTTCCTCAGACCCTTCTCTTCCTCAGGGTGAACAAGCCTAACTCTCGCACTCTGTCTCCATAGCAGAGGTGCTCCGCCCCTCGTATAACCTTCACAGTCCTCCTCTAGGACTTGTTCCAATAGCTCCATGTCCTTTTTATGTTGAGGACACCAGAACTGTACACAATACTTCAAGTGAGGTCTCGTAAGAGCAGAGCAGAGGGGCAGGATCACCTTTTTTGACCTGCTGGTCACGCTCCTTTTGATGCAGCACAGGATACAGCTGGCTTTCTGGGCTATGAGTACACACTGCCAGCTCATGTTGAGCTTCTTGTCAATCAATAAGTAAAGTCCTTCTCAGGTCTGCTCTCAACCCACTTTCCGCCCAGCCTGTAGTTGTGCTTGGTAACACCTTCCTATTAACATATTTTGGTGTCACTTTGTAAAATAGCAGGCAGTGTAATCCATACACTCTGTAAACTCCATACCTACTGTGCTCAGCCTTAAGGACCAAAGAAAGAATGAAATACTCCACTTTTATAGTCAAATACTTGTATTCCCCATTGCTTCATTTGTGACCCCCCCACCCAATAACACTGATCTGTGCCTACTAGATGCATCAGTTTCTTCAAGAAAGATCCAGCAGAAACCTTGGGGGAATTGCGTGTTATCAGAAGTGTATGGGACAATTCCAGAAATACAGACACAGATTGATTTAGACATCTGTCTTTCTGTAACTTCCATTTTCATTCTTTTTCCATCCAAATCAAGTTTGTCCTTATTAAATAAGTCCACAGTACTTTAGTCAGCTCTCTTCGTTTATTTACTTGCACATCTGTAAGAATTTTTCTGTCCTGTAACTTTTTTCTGTAACTAAGGTTCCAGTTGTCACTGATTATATGCCAAACGATATGATTTCTTACAAATTGGCATTGCTTTCTGCAGTTTTACATTCTAGTTCCTTAGATAGTTACAACCCTTTTCACTCCTGCCAAATGGTCCTCCCGTGTTCTTCATAGTGTCTTATCAGTACACTTGCTCCCTGACATTCCCTGCCAATCCATCCTGGAGACAACTTTGAGGAGCAGTTCTTCAAACACAATGCACCTAATTATGTCTCCCAATCTTCTCATTATCATTGAAGAAAACTCTCAGGTAACAAATGGGTTACCTGTTCTAATGCCTTCTTTGTCTTTTATGTATGCACTCGTTAAAGTCATTATCAAGCTCAGTAGAGGAGGTTTTACAATATCAATTATACTGGTTAAATTTTTCCTTGGCTTTATTTTTTACTTCCTTTATCAAGCATTCAGAAGTCATGGCTCCCATGTGCTGTTTAGTTCAATTCCCAAGGAGATAACAGACCAGGTGATACACAGAAGCCTAAAGGAGTCCCAGCTGAGTATTTGTAGCTGCAGATGCTACTACAATCTCAGCTGCCACCATCAGTTATTATTGCATGATGGTCTGATTTCATCACAGCTTTATTTTTAATCTCTAAAGGTAAAATATTATCTGTTACGTAGTAAGCATAGCAAGAGACAAAAATCATGCTCTAAACTCTGTCCACAGACTATACGTTCCCTCTTACCAGTATCTTGTAGGAATAAAAATACTGCTAGGGATTGAGTTGTTATTATTACTACCTTGGGATTTATATCATGTCTTTAGGTGAGTGCTGGCTGTTGCAACAAACGTTCATATAAGTGTGCAGAAATCCCCCCAAGCTCAATGGGATTCTGGATTTCTCTCGCCTGCTAGCTGATGTTGCAAATCCTGCAGGATGAGTTTTTTTTTCCTTTCAGTACATGATGCTTTTCATTAAGGAAAGTAATTTTAGATTCTGAGTCTCAAGCATTTTGCAGTTTTATATGAGCTGATGTTTCCAGACTATACAGTAACAGATATCTGGGAGGCTGACATCAGTCAGTTTGTTTTAATAGCTGCTGATGCTGGCCCTTGAGGATCAGCACATCCTACTTTCCCTGGTAAAGGCTCCTTCTGCACAAGCAATTTTTTTTCAGATAGGTATCATTGCCACCACATGTTATGCAGCTCAGGAATCAAGAGTCTTGCACCTGACCTCTTAGGTCTATGGCAAGCAACTTAGAGCTGAAACTCCTCTAGTTTTTCATTCACTTAATTAGCAGTCTCTCCAAGTGTGTGTCTGTATGTGAGGCTGGCAATTAACAGCTGCTACTTTTAAGAAGACCCTAATTTCTGCTTTAACATTTGTAAATATATAAATACATCTGTTGTAGTCTTACCCATCATGTTATTGACCTTCACCAGCAGATTGTGAAATTCCCTGGATTAAACTATTCTTGAACCTACTTTTCATAAAGGATTTGCTCATTTCGTGCATAGTTTCCTCTTTACTGCTGGATTCATATATGGTACAGAAGTTGTGAAGGAAGGCATAAGTAGGGAAATTGACGACAGACTCTTTAATGTACACAATGCAGATTCTTTTCCTACAGTACAAACTCTACTACTTTACTTTGTATAGCATGAGATGTTTTCAAAGATGCATCTGGTCACAGGATTCAGTGTAGTCTTTGCTGCTGCCTCAGAGACACTGCTTTGGTCCCAAGCATTTTGAAATATTTTGTCCTGTGGGGGTTTTAGGTTTTGTTTTTTTTTTTTTTTTATTCTCTTTTTTAATTTTTTTCTTTTTCTTTTTTTAATCCCATGTGACATTTTCTAAAAATAAAACCTGGGCCATATGCCTCAAAATTGGCTAATGGCAGAAAAAATGAAAAATACAATTAGACCAGAAAATCCACTTTCAACATTCTCCCCTCGCTCTATTTTCTTTCTTCTTTACAGAAAAGGAGGAGTCTGCCTAATCTTTCATGAACTGTAGGGAAAACAGGAGAATCTTGAATGGAATTTATATTAAGTATTCAATCCTCTTCTATGAGGACTTAAGAGGCATAGGCATTTCACTTGAAGATGGGAGACAGGTATGAAAGGATTATTCAAAGTTTTTTCCATGATTTAAGAAAGGCTGCCCTACTTGACAGGATAGTTAGCCTTTCTGCCACTTGAACAGAAGGATATAGAAGAAAAACTACCCAGTGAGCCTTAGAAAGCCAGGAATTATGAGAAGTTCCAGTGGAGAGCATCTAAGAAATCAATAAAATGTTCCAGAAGTTCCTCAAGGTATGAGAGGAAGGAAATTTCTGAGGGGAGGGAGGAAGGAGGAATGAATGTCAAACCTCTGACAGGAGCCCAAAAGGCACCAGCATTGACTTCAAAGTCTTCTGATCTCTACACCTATCTTCTTAATGGGGGATAGAATTAATGGAATAGAAGAGGAGAAGGAGCACTTTCTCTGTAAGCACTGAGTCACACTTGGAGGTACTGCATTAGGTATTGTGGCCACACGTGCCCAACTCATACTTACCACCGCAGCACCACTTACCTCCTCAGCACAAGAGAGACCGAAGTGCCATACAGTGCAGCATGCTGTTTGTGGGTGATGGTGGTCACTCACACCCAGCAATCCCAAGACCATCCCATTGACATTTGCAGGACCTCTGCCTCCAAATCCCTGTCTTCTTCCTTTGCTCCGAGCAAGCACTGAGAAGAAAGGTCTTCTAGGATACCGCAGGACCAACATGCAGGCCCAGCGCTGAAGTCCAAGCTGTCCTGTGATTAACGGAAGGGCTGACTTCCTGAGCTGCGGGAAGGCATTTAAGAGAGTGTGACCCACAAGAAGGCAGCATAGACAGCCTAGCTTTGTCATAAGCTCTGCAACTCAGCAGTCAAAGAAGCAATGTGAGAAAGGTGGCTTTAGGCATTTTAAATAGGAGAGCTTTGAAAACTGATTAAGCAAGTAGAATGCAGAGCTGAGTCACTCTGTATTTGTCTCTGCGTGCATGTGTACATATATAGACACATATTTTTGTAAGTGTGTGCATATTTGAGTGAGGATATGAAAAAAGAAGGCATACACTTCCAAAGCCACTGCAATAACAAATTGTGAGCTGAAGCTGTCACATCATGTGAAACAGACCTGGAGAACATGTGAAGACACATCATAGGTATTTTAAAATTTCACTTGTTTTGCTCACATTTGGTAGCATTTAAATCTGATATCCTTTATGACTTTACTCTTTTTTTCTCCTGAAACCAACATTATCCTTGTGGTTTTTGAAGAAAATGCAAAAATTCTTGGCTAGCAAAATATTTTTTATTTTTATATCCCAAAGTCTTACCATTCAGCTTCAAGCAGTGAAAAAAACACTGATGTTCTTATGAATAAAAGAAGGATTAGGAAGATTAAAACGCACACCACTGGACTTGCTTAAGAAAGGTTCAAGTATGAGCCTTGAGGATCACGGTTGAAACTATGCTCCCCTTTACTTATAGGTAGTTCAGAGAGATTGCAGGTCCAGATTCTCCCTGTATCAAGTTTTTTGTACAAGTTGCAGTAAAAATAAGGTTGCAAATAGAATGCTGAGCGAATGATCAGATTTTATGCTATTTATTTATTTTTGTTATAACAGCCAGATGTTGCCTCAGGAAGTTGAAACAAGGAGTCAGGATCTGACGGCTTAATAATTAAATTGGGAAAGTTGGCAGGCCTCCTGCCACTTCCTCTCACACACAGCATCTATGAATGAAAGTGTGCAGCATCCCAGTGGCTCTCCTTCTGAACAGGCTCATCTATTACTGGGTAATGATTTTCCGTCAAGGAACAGCAAAGCACAGGGCCTATTACACCAGCTACATAGAGTTAAAAAGACATTATGAATAAAACACTCACCGTGGCTTTTACCAACTTCAACACAAGGCTGCCTGATGCTGACATGTGTTTATTACACTTAATAATGTTTACATAATTCTTCCTTGAGCTCATTACGGCTGCCAGAAATCTGAATAGAGCGTATTTTTGCCCGTGTTTCTCTCTTGAAGACTTTAAGCTGAGACCAATGGCAGCTGAGATAGAGACCTTGTGGCTAGCTTCCCATCCCAGACAGAGCATCATCACACCTTTTTCCTCTCTTTTGGGATTTCTTCCCAGTGAGAAATCCGACATTCCACTCCCGGAGCTGTTTGTGGGCCCAAGCGCCTGCAGAAAGCAAAAGAATCACGCCAGCACCAGGGCAAGAGGAGGCACACAAGCCCCGAAGGTGCTGTAAGAGGGTGCCAGTCGGCGAGTCTGCTGAGGGGAAAACTTTATCCACAGGCTGCAGGCAGCGCAGTTAAATTAAACAGAACTACTGCGGCGGCAGCTCCGGTTTGCAGGGCAAGGGGGCCAAGCCCGCCCAGTGCCCTCGCTCCCCGGTGGGCAGAACCGAGGACAGCGGAGGTTCGGAAGGCAGCTGACAATCCGGCGGGAGCGCGCCCCGGGCCCGCAGACCCCCATACCGCCTCAGGAGAGGGGAAAATGGCGCGGAGAGCCCCCTCAGCGCGGGCGGGAAGGGGGCGCGCACCCCCGGCGGCCCCGCCAGGGGGCGGGCCGGGCCGGGCCGGAGCGGGGCGGGGG
>JASSUY010025946.1:0-51403 GCA_032466535.1 Forpus xanthops
AACCCACCAGTAAAACTGTTTCAACAGAGCTTACAGAAGGAAAAGTTTGTTTTTAATTTGGTACACTACTTGTTCTCAGTTTTAAAGTAACATTCTTAGTTTAACATAATATTGACCATTAATTTGTAAAGCTAGGTTTGCCATTCCAGATAGCTGAAAGTACAATTGTCAATTCGTACTCTCTACTCACTCAAACTTCTGATGAACAATGAAGGAAACAAAGCAACTTTTATCAATCTCACAAATCCCATGGCTGCTTTCAGATGATGCAGCATTAACTCATAATTCATCAACATATATGGGATGACTAATGTACAGTTACCTCATCTCTAAAATGGGTGTTCCGGTATCTGCCTAAGGACAAGGAGGTAGTAAGATGGAAAGCTACAAACTTACACATTAAAAGCTAAGTATTAAAGCTTCCTTAATAGGAATTTAAAAATTTAGTTTCCAATGAGTCTATGTTCTTCACTCACCTTAAAAAAACGTTCTTGTCTGGATAACCTGTTCAGAAAGCTACATTACACCAGATGAGGCTAGTGAGCTAGTCTAGACTGAAGGGAGTAACTCTTTCTATGGCTTGAAAATTATAACTGCACCCAGAATAAACAAGCTAACAGAATGAGTTGGTTTTCTGAGATCTCTCCTGACCCCAGCAGATTTGCCCAACTCCTGCACATTTCAGTGAACATGACTCGTGAAGTTCCATGTATTGCTCACACATATGGGGACATCTGGATAGCCTAACAGCAAGCCCACACAGTTCTGAGCCTATGTGGACATCAGCAATGCTGTGAAATCTGTGGAAACAGAGGTGTCATTCTGAAATATTTAAGTGACGGTTAAAGAGACGCAAAATAGAATCAGTAAAGGAAAGAGGCGAGCGACACTTTGGAGCAGGAATAACTTGTATCAGACATAACTGCTCTGTTCCCTCTTGTTTAATAGTCCTTACCTGCCTGATCCAAGCACCGGATCAAAATGGCAAAATCTACCTCTCTAACTTGAAATCTGTTTCTGAAACCTGGGAAAATGCAGGAACAAATATGTGAACAGACAGTGAATTCCTTTTATGTCATGTGCCTTCTTAAGAAAGGGAGGTCGAATAAGAAAGTACAACAGTACAGCAAGCTATGCATACTATAGGGGGGAGTACAGGTGTCTTGGGGGCAGTATTGGAACCTGAATTAGTTTTAAAGTAGGTATTTTGACAGGTTAATTATTTATGGAAAGTCATAGTTGCACTTTTAAATTCGAGTTTTGAATGAACTTCTTTTCTCTGCTGCAACAAATAATTTTGTAATGCAAATACAAATTGCAAAGAGTGATTAGAAAGTACACAAGCACAAACTAGACAATGCAAAACTGAGTCAGACACTTCCAGATTCTTCAGGAAACCTTAAGCAGTTTCATATTCCAGCTATGCCAGTATAAGCCTGCCAAAAGGGGAGGTCCTACTTCCCACCCTTGAAGCAAGGGATTCCTGCCTGTTTCCCTCCTCCGCGTTTTGTTAGATCAGCCTGTGCAGCCGCAGGGTGAGTTGGCTCAGCTGGATGGTGCTGTAAGGTAATTTTTGTGAAGGTTAGGGTAAGTTCCACTGAAGTTGACATTAAAATAATTTAGTACTGCTGCAGTTATGCCCATCTTTTCCAAAGCCTACCTCCTATGTTGTGTCAACTGTGTTCTTCATCTGACTGCAGGGAGGAAGCTCAAGCTACAAAATCTTCAGGAAACTATCTAAAGAAATTGGGAATAGAGGGGGTGGGGAGATGGGAAGGAGAACAGGGAATAATACTCTGCGGGCTCAACGGCTGTAAGTAGATCATTAAGAAACTGATGAAAGCCTGCCCCAATACAAAGAAATAACAGTCGCTGCATAGCAAGACTCAGGATAAAGGCAGTACCAGCACAATCAACGCTAGCATCAGCCATCATCCCTGGATCATTCAGTGAACTGACGTGCTCTGTGCAATTAAGTGCTAAATCTGCAAGAGAAATGGCCAAAGCATCTGGTTGGAGTCAAGTGGGATGGGATCATCCTTTTATGATGCATACGGATATTTTATTGGCATACCTACTGAATGAAGTCTCATCTTTAAAAATAAACTGTATTTTCTGTTATTAAACACAGGGCAAAGCTGCTATACCAACATGTCAAGAAAATACCAGTATGATTCAGTTCAGCCTCAGTAATGGGGACATATTCACTTATTCAACTGGAATAATTCTGTAATTATCCCAATTGTGATTTATTAACCCCTGTCTGGCACAAGAGTTAAAAATCCCACAAATAAATGAATAAATAAAAAAGATACAAACAACCCCCCCAAAAAAAAATCACAAGAACAACCCCAAAATAAATGAAACCCCCAAAACTGCCAAAACTAAACGTTCCAAAACCAAACAATGAATCAAAAGAAATATTAAACTGAACTAAACCAATCCTGAGACAGCTGGATCATGAAAAATTGTTCAAATCAAAACATTTAAAGGTTAGATGTTTTTTTCTATTACAGGTAAAAGGAAAAAAGATCATAGAGAAAAAAATATTTAATACAGTGAGTACCTCCTCCTTCTTTTATTCATTTTTATTCTAAGGCCACCTTTTTGCAGATGGTCTGAAGGATCACATTCCTTACCAACTCAAACAGCTTTATATCAATTATTCTAACTATGCTTCTGAAAGAACAGCCTCCAGACAGCTGCTGGAAATAAAACAGACATTATAGAAAACATTTAATAGTATCTTTCTTCATGAAGGTTTTTAAGTGAAGAATGCAATTGAAGTGAGTCCAGAGGAGGGCCACGAAGATGACTGGAGGCCTGGAGCACCTCTGCTACCAAGACAGGCTGAGAGAATTGGGTCTGTTCAGCCTGGAGAAGAGGAGGCTCTTTTCTTATGCAGGGAGAACACAGAGCACCCTTCCAGTATCTAGAGGGGGCCTGCACGAAATCCAGAGAGGGGCTTTTTATAAGGACATGTAAAGGATAAGACAAAGGGGAATAGTTTTAAGCTGAGAGGGGAAACTTAGGTAAGACATAAGAAATTCTTGACCATTATGAGGGTGGTGAGGCACTGGAACAGTTTGCTCAGAGAACAGCTGCTCCCTCCCTGAGAGTGTTCAAGGCCAGGCTGGACAGGGCTTTGAGCAACCTGCTCTAGTTGAAGGTGTCCCTGCCTGTGGCAGGGGGATTGGAACTAGATGATCTTTAAAGGTGCCTTCTGATCCAAACCATTCTGTGACTCTTTAAGTCATAATATGATATAAACCTGGCAAGGTTTATGGTCTTTATATGTTGCATGCTAGAAACGGAAGTCACACTTGAAGATACCACTGCAACCACACAGAACACTGACCACAGAACTGTTATTATTTACATTTCTGGTTTAACTTGATTTTTGGATAAAAAAACATGATTAAGCCTTCTGTCAATTCAAAATCTTTCATAAAACCATAGCAATGGCTTCAGTGGTAAACTAGTATTGATGTTAAACTGCCACTGAATGTTAAATATTAGCACTAAAATTCTCACGGATGACTTCTGCATTGTTCAGTCAGTTTTTTGCCAGAGAAACTCGCCCTTGTAAAACTTTACATGTTCAGTATTTATAAAGCATAGGAAACAGCACTTTCTTACTTTTAATTTCTTTAAAAGTTTTCCAGTGTTATACAACTTCATGGAAGTCAATAGTAACAACCATAAGAGCTCTCCAGCCAGCTCTTTTAATATTCTTAATGGAACTTTACTAGAAATTGGCATCCATGTTTGCAGTCTTATATGCCTTACGTCTGCCTGCTGTTCCCATACATATTTTTGTGATCCTGAATGAAGACACCTGGTCATAGCGCTTGAAATCATCCAGTATTAATAGCTATAATGGAGTATTTCCATAGAAAAAAAAATATATTCTACCATATGATCTATCATCTTTGTCTTCTCTTCCTTCATCTGTGTACAGAATATATTTATTGAATACATCAGAATTTTCTGCCTTACTCTGGGGAATTCTTCTAATTTTGCTTAGATTTGGTCAACAGTGTGAGGATTTGTTTAATTCCTTTTCATCTTAACAGCCACAATAAGAAGCCCTATATTTGTCCAATTAAAGAAAAGGAAAAAACCCAAAACAGCACAACAACTCACCACTTAATCCATGTGGTGATGGATTTCTCCTTAATTTGCCTTCTTGCCTCTTTAGTTTTCTGAATTTCTTAGCTGAAACATGCTCGTTATCATCAGCTTATGCTCTCCTCAAGTTATTTTTCAACACGCATCCTCTGAAACTGATTTATTTAACATCCTATCCAAGGCAGTTTTCAGTGCAAACTTATTTCAGGTTTGGATTTGAATATTTTTTGAGTTTGTAAAATGTTTTTTTAATTTACTGAGACAGATTTTACATTAAAGTTTTTCACTCAGAGAATATTTCCTGGTTTTCATTTTCCTCTATTTAACAAAGTCATAAATTAATCCGTTCGCTCACCTAAGCCAACATTAACTGTGATTCTTTTTTCTTCTTTTTTAGCCACCAATACTATGTTTAATAAAGAATTTATGGCACCAATATTTTAGTTATGTATGATTTTTTAAATGTCAGAATCATTTTAGTACTGGCAGCAGAAGACATACAGAACATAATCTCTGCATTGAAGTCCCCATGATAATTTCATTTTTTTTCAACTTCAATATTACAGGTAGGTTCTAAATGAGTCACAGTGGGCCCTGCTGTGATTTTGTGTCATAGATGCTTGATGAAGTTCAACACTGAGCAGACTTTCAGAACCAAGCCCCAAACACTTTAATGCTAACATGTCCTGTTAAGCAGTGACTAAAGGGGGAGGACCCCACCATACAATGCACTCTTTCAGTGGAAGCATATTATCTGCTATTTAAATTGTGTAACCTGAAATAAAAAGGTCAAGGAAAAAAATTAATCTGGTTCAGTATAGCAGTAATTTTAACCAATGAAATAAACTGTTTTGCACCTTGCTACAAATATTTGCACTCTGCACTGTTACTCGAAGTATTTTATAGCCATATTTTAGTTCTCTGTAAGACACACTCAAACTCTAAAGCATAGATGTTGCTGCAATAATGTTGTTACTAAAATGCGATTTGTATTCTTAGCAACTACATTTTTCTTCTTAATGCTTCATTATCTTTTTCATCTGCCTTTATTTGATGTTACTGAAGTGTTTTTATTTACAGACATTGCCATTTGCAAATTTTGGAAATGTTCACTATTTTTCTTTTATATATATATATAATATAGGCAAATTACACTTGTGATTTCTACTGGAAGTACATTAGCTCTATACCCTATACTGAAAAAGTAATGTGCTTTAAATAAATTTTGCCTACATCTTCAGACATACCTGAGTATCATTATGATTACCAGCATATATGGGCTTAGTTTTTGCCTTCAGATGTCTAATTAATTGCCTTAAACCATTAACAGTCCACACTGAAGTAAGACATGGCTTTCTTATGTAGTCTTTCTGTAACTAATGTGTCAAAATAAATTTATTTGTATTTACCCATTAGTGAAATAAAAAGAATTCCAACTAATCAAACATAAAATGTAAGACTGCATTGCCATTTGAAGAGCTGGCAAGCGAATGGAGAGATGAGCCCTTGTCTTCCCAATTATTAACAAAAGTTGTTTCACATAAACAATTTACTGCTCTTGCAAAAAAAAAAATAAATGTAAAGACATTTTCTTTTCCATTTCTCACTGACTGCTTTAAAAAATCCCAAACTACTGCTAATACATTTCAGCCACAGCCCTAGCATTCCTCGTTGGCATCAAACAGATCACTGCCAAAATGATGAGACAAGTGTGCAGACAAATGTGCCATCAGGCTTGAAAATCTCTGTGGTCAGCAAACTTCGTTGTACAGAAAGGCTGACCTTTACTATCTTATTTTATTCTATTTTTAAAGAAAGGTTAATTTGGAGATGTGTTAACTCACACAAAATAGATTTAATGAGGTCTTTCATGCTTCTGGATGAGATGTTGATTTACAGGTTGCCACTAGCAGGTGCTGAACAGGAGAGAGAAACTTGTTAACTTGGACAATGTCAAATAGGTTTAAATTAAATGAAATGACAGGAAAGAAATTAGTTGAAAGTCTACATATTGTTTTACAATGCTTTTTCACAACACATTATTCACTAGTAATGATTTTAATGACTAGGAAAATATTGTATACACTAGCTCCATGGGTGCTAATATCAAAATGTTGTACCACTTGATGAAAAGGGTGTTCTTCACACTATCTTAGTACTTATATGCTTTTATTATATTTCCATATGGAAAAAAAACCCCTAATTTCTTGATAAAATCAGTGGGTTGTTAACCACAAGTATTCAATAACCAATACACAAGTAACTATGGTAATGAAAAGATAATGAGAATCTGCAACTTGCATCTTGTTTCTTCAATTTCTTGATTACTTTTTGTTTTCAGAAACCAGAGCAGGTTTAAAAAAAAACGTGCTTAGCAAAAAACCATACTTACTTTCCAAGTATTTGCTACTGATTTTTTAAAACAGGGACATGCCTGCCTTCCAATTACAAGAAACATTTTACAAATTAAACATTTAAGGATGGATATCTACATTTGGATGTTAAGATACCTGACCTGGCAAGTATGCAAGTACCTCTGAGTTGCAAAACATCAAAGCACGTTAGCACTATGCCATACCTCTTGACAAGGTCTGCTAGTCTGGGTGAAGCTCCAGGCTAATGCAGACAGACTTATGCACTCAAAAGTGGCATGACTGTGGACTGTTGTTTTTTAACATGCAGATCTATCAGCTGGGGTCAGTACAAACTAAGGCATTTTTGGTTTGCATTGCTTAGTGTAAATAAGCCCAATCTTTTCACTGGTTTCTCTTAAACACTGCTACCTATATTTTACTTAAAGTGATGAAGACACATGTCAGACTTCAAGAAAATGTACCAAAATAAACCAGGAATATGCGGGCTAACCTCACCCTCACAGCACAGGTTGTAGAAAAAACTGCTGCTGTTATCTCTTTCTTGCATTTGCCTGCTTTTCTTTGTCTTTTCACATTAAGTGTGGCTTAGATAGCTCCATTTCAGCAAGCAATCTTTAACCTTTGATTAGTAACCAGCTTGCTTTGTCAATGACATATTAACAGAGCAAACCCACGGCCAAAGACAGATACAATGGGCTTAGTGGAGAGGCACTTATATAAATGCTTCCACATTGACTTGCTGCCTGAAAAATATGATGAGCTCCTGTAAAGGGGTGTGCAATGAAACTCAGGCTTTCTGATATTTGCTAAGTGTATGCCTGCAATAGCCTGATAATGAACAGGAAAGGAATAACGTTTCTAAGTTGTGAAACAGCAATCCTTCCCAGTTTCCAAATTCATTAATTTGAAATCAAAACATTTAGATTTGAAATCAAAATATGTTTTCCCCAACTTCTTAAATACATCCTTCAAAATGATAAACAAAATAAAACAAACACAACACTCAACTTTTTTTTTTTTTTTTTTTCCTGCTGTTCCTGGGGCTCAAAAAGTTGCATTAGAAAAGTCAAAAGGAACACTATGCTGGCTCAAATCTAAGGTACCCATATATTTCAAAATAACACAAGATTTTAAAGGGGAAAAAAAACCCCAAAAGGTAACTATCACTACTCCACTGCATATATTGTTTCCACTCCATGTATAATCCTCATACCCTTTCCTCATGTCACAGCAGCCCGACTTTTTGCTTCCATGACACCTGCAAAGCATCCTGTGCTGCCATCCACCCATACCAAACACACTGCAGCCAGCCCCTCAGCATGTCATTAACACAAAGTGCCCTTCATGCCCACAACTACCATTAGAGAACCATAGTAAGCCATTCTCTCCCAAACATCATAGAATCATAGAATAGTTAGGGTTGGAAAGGACCTTAAGATCATTTAGTTCCAATCCCCTTGCTATGGGCAGGGACACCTCCCACTAAACCATGCCACCCAAGACTATGTCCAACCCAGCCTTGAACACTGCCAACGATGGAGCATTCACAACTTCCCTGGGCAACCCATCATTTCTTGGCACAACCCCATATATGTTCCCACTCCCTCTTTGAATTAGAGTCTCAGTAAGAAGCAGTTTCTCTGAGCAAGGATCACTAGATACTTCAGTGCTTATATACATCTAAAACAACCTTTGGTGTCCTGGTGCTAATAAAGGAATTACACCTGATGATGCTCAGACTTGTTCCCACCCCAGGTCCCTAACTTTCCTGGCAGACTGGGCTCACTGTGGATTAGATGATAGAGGGTTTCTTACCCAGCAGTACACAGTGTCCAATCCTCCTGAGCCTCATTAAGGGGTAACATAGCAAATCAGCAGCTATGTCACAGTTGACAAATATACAAAAATTGCATTTTGGAGACCTTAATTTCCAGAAGAGCAACAAAAAATCTTCACCTTATGCCTTAGGTCACACATCTTCAGCCCTGATGGACTAGGACTACACCATATAAAAATAAAATTGCTAGAATCATCAACTACAATGAGAATATAGATCTCCAGTGGAAATCTATGTCTCTAAGGAACTACAAGTACTTCATTCAGATAAAAGCAACTTGATTGAGTTCACGAGAGAAAAAGATTAACTAGGTGCAGATAGGTCTATAAAATTACATGATAAAAATGTGTAGCAGGGTCTGGCCCTCTACTAATCGAGCAGCATGTTAAGCAGCCTAAATATTAAACTTCTAGTACAATACAATTAATGCATGAGAAGTCAATTAGGAAAAATAGCTGAAAGAGGAGAGAGAGGATCTATAATAACTGGAGAGGGGAATAAAGATACTATTTCATATCATGTACATGCATCTACTGTTCCTGACAGTGAATATAAGATCTTAAAAGAAGGCTTGCGAGTTCTTTCAGATAAAATCAGATTTCACTTGACTCAATAAAGATTCTGTTCTCACAGATTGGGAAAAACATTTTTAACGTAATTTCATACTATATTTAAACTGCTGTGAAGCAGTCTGGCATTTGGATCATGTGTGACTGACTTCTCAGATGTCTGCCTTGGTACTTTACATAGTCTCATAATGACCATTTCTGTTCAGATATTTCAGGAGTTATAAGCAGGTGTATCTGAGGGCATCTATGTTCTTTTTGTAATTCTCTCAAATTCAGCAGTACATATGAATGGTACCAGCAGCAGCACAGAGGGCCAGAATCTTCGGTAACTATTCCTGGTGGGGCCTTTGGTGACAAAGGAAGGGACAAAGGGCCATAACAATTCAGGCCTATAGGTTGCCAGCTATTGGAAAAAACAACCAGGCCTTTCGGTGGGTGGCTGAACTGCATTCTGACTACACTTACTGATTTCTGGGAATATATTACAACTTCCTAGACTGTTATGGCAAAATACTAAACCTGTCTGCCTACTGTAAGCTGCACACAGCGCTTCCTGCAGCCTTCCTGTCAAAAATATATACTGCATTTTGTAAGAATAACTCACATAGGGAGCAGCTGAAAGAGACAGACTGGGAAAACATCTAATGGAAATTAATTCCAAGTAACCCCTCTCCTGATACAGGTCAGTGCCATCTCAGCAAATTGGGTGCATTGCCATGCAGAGTTGAATCTTAGCTGCAGCCACTAAAATGTTAAATTAATGCAGACTGTATGCCATGATTAATATTTTGCTCAGTTGGTAACTGGAATGTTCTCTCCCTCATGCTAAAGTGGAAAGTAGCAGTTCCTTACAACCCCAATCTGATTTCTGACTCTTTATTGTATAGGAAATACAGCTTAGCAAATATTAAAGAGTGTAAAATATTACTCCGGTAAGGACTGTTTTTTAATATGCTTACTGGTGTAAGTGTATACATGGGCACTTACAGAGGTAAGAAATCCGTTCTGATTAATACCACTGTATAAGCACCATTTAATAGAGTCTTTCTCAGTGAATATGAGAAACACTTCTACTACCCAAATATCACTATTTTCACTTCTACTTTTCAGTATCTGCAAAATCTGCTCATATCACTAGTTTAGAAACGTCTGAAGGATATATTCCTTAAACATGATACTGTGTACACAATAGTTGAACAATTTTATTTTATTTTTTGTAGGTAAAACAGCAGTTCTTATATTCATCATTTTAAGAATAAGAAATCCATAACTGGGAAAGGGAAAGAAAGACAAGGCGGATACACAATATCTCATCTTAAGCCATCAGACACACAAACATGTGCTACTCATTTTATAACAAATATCCAGTGAATATCAATACAGCCTGACAAAATCACATAGGATAAAGAAAACTATAAACTAGTAACTACGTAAGAAATACAACTCAAATCATCTACCGAAGATGCTTTTCTTCCACCAGCCAAAGGTCAGTGCATTCTGGTGGCTAGAGGCCAGATGCTATTTTTGAACTAGCCTGATGTAAGTCACTTTCAGGAGATCTGTGTGGTTCAGGATTTTTATTTTATTTATTTCTACTTTTCCTCCCTCTTCACAGACCCTGAAGAACTTTCCTGTGAAGATGGAGATCTCTACAGAGCAAATTTAATCTTGCCAAGCTCAATCTTCTTGATTACCTTTGCAGGTCCCTGAAAAGTTGTCTGTGGCCTGTAATTGAAAACCACAGACTGTTGACAGGACTCATCAGTCCTGAGGGGTACTCTGTAGGAGCAGCTGAACTACAGGAGAAAGCATCAGCTGGTTCGCTTATAACATGACTTTCAGAAAAGAGCTAAACCCAACCTTACCTAGTGCAGGGAAATGTTAAAGAGGAACAGTGCCTCATGACATCTTATTACAGCACACTGCTGAACGCACACAAGGTGGTAAACCAACATTGGACAAAGCTTCCCTGGTTGCTCCATGTTGGAAGCTCGATTAATATCGAGTCTGGTTCTCCATGGAAAACTTTACTTCCCAGCAAACTCATCAGACTACATATTTAAATTTCAGTAGTACGAAGGAAGAGGAAAGGAGAGGAAAGAAGGGGAATGGATCTCACAGTAACTGATGTGCAAACTAAGCTATGACACACAGTGTCATTCACATTTGCTCCCATATTCAGCTCTTTGTACCACAAATGAACAAATACTATAGAAAGCAACAAACTTAGGTATTTGCGATATAATGACCCACTGTACACTTGTCCATATCAACAATTGAGGGTTTTAACATGACCTTTAACAAGACAGCGGACAGAAACTGCAAGCTAGAGCATGTATACATATTTTATTATGCACCTATTCATGAATGACAGCAGTCTTTACTTAGGAGGCACATCATGTTATGTTGTGGCAGTTATTCTCTGGACTCTCCAAAAAGGCTGTTCTATATCCTGTCTAGTGAAAACACTTACTAGGAAAAACAGTATGGGCACATGTCTGTATGTGAAGGGTGGAGTTCATGCACTTGAAGGGAAACAAAGACTGTTTCTAGGCTACTGTTAGATGGCAACAAACTCTGGAAAATGCATAGGAGGAAGAAAAACAGTTAGCTTGGTCCCTATCAAATACTGTCAGTTTTGACACTTTCTTGAATAAGACTACTTTCTTTGCCAGATGACAGTTGCCTCAATCTCACTGTATTCGCATTGCCAATACTCCCCACAAGCAATGTCTCAAAATCATTTAGCTTCAGAAAGCCTTATCAAAATAACGTTTCACAGTACTTGCAAGAACCTGATCTACCCCTGGTATTTACCAAACTTCAACACAAAACTTTGAGACACATCTTGGAGAAGAGAGCTACTAGACTGCATACACAAAAAGTTAATATTTCCGAAGTTATTGAATATACTGCAAGTCCATACTCCCCTCCCTTCAAGGCAATAAATCAACTTGTCTTACAACACTAACAAATGAACAAGGAACCACTGTACTACCCTGTGAAATAACAGACCCCACTGTGAAACAGCAGACTTGCTTCTCTTGGGTGAGTATTGTATTAAATGGCACCTAAAAATATGGTATTGTGCAGGCTAAATCCAACAGTATGGTGTGATTTATTAATAGGCAAAACACCAGTTAGATGCTTCTGGCAAAGTATGTTTGGGTTCTACCTATGCACCACATAAATACTACTATGAAGGAACTATCTAACATCTGTGCCCAGAACTACATGCTAAACTGAACGTACATATCTAAAGCCTCATGGACCACTGAATACAGAGAAGTTGGTACCTAACACAGCTGTGCACCACTAACAAACACATCTTTTAGTTTAACAGAAAACATCTTTCCTAAACCTCTGAAGAGGAAATTTTGTGAGTCCTGACTGCATGGTATTCCCACATCAATGTGTGTGAATAAGAAACTTCACATCTTCCTACTCTAAGTATGCCTTGATGTGGGAGTACAGTTCTGTACCTTGGACTTTGTAAGCAATCTAGTCATTCTCTTTTATGTAAGAAATCTGAACCATGGCACTGGTCATGGGTAAGTTTACGTGCTGGAGATATCCTATACAAACCTTTTAGAAGCTCTCTCAGGTATAGTTGGGGTTCTCACTGGCTGCCTGCTTTGGAATATGGGAAGATTATTTCCTCTCTCATATACAAAACACGCTGTGATTAAGATCTCTTCCTATCCTCACACTGTCAGAAGATCTTGGGAAACCACTCCTAAACTTTGGTGATACGCCTTTAAATGCTGATAGACAGCTTTGCAGTTGGAGATGGTGTGAGACTGAGCGTGGGTGTTCTGGATGTAGTGGTAACACAAATACAGTGACATACTTTGCTACCAAGCCTTACTAATAAAATCCAAGATTACTTTGGAGCTTTAAACCAGGGAAGAAATGCTTGAAAAATTTCAGTGCCTGATGTTGAATATCTCTATCAGATCACAGAGCTGGTTTTATTGCTTTAACTCTCAAATTTACTGATTGACGTTTTATGTTGCAATAATGAATGCAACTTATGGCTACACACATTCAAGTTCTGGACCTTTAATGGGTAAAGACTTTTCTAGTTAGTATTAATGCCTTAAAAGTAGATTATAACAAACTAGATGTTATAATGACTGAGAGAGGTGTTATGCCCTAAGGAATACGATTCAGCATCTAAGACATGCAAAGACAAATATGAAGTATAACTGAGCGACCAAACCAAGCATCAATATGACCCCATGGTTCAAACAGTGCTCCACAAAAAAAAAAAAAATATCAGACTTCAAAGTCACTCAGGCAAAGAAGTATCAGACATGTCAGAGAAAACTGGAAGTTTTTAGCAATACAGAAAGCCACATGAAGATAGTAATGTATGAATAAAAGAGACCTCCACAAACTGAAACGTATTTTTTGCTACAGAGCTTCCAATTATCTAAACACAGGTAATATGTACAACATTAAAACTACATGGCTGTGAAATCTTATTGCAGTCCCTTACAGAAAGCACAGGAATCCTGTCCTATAGAAAAATAATAGTATACAGTGATGCTGAATATTTATAAATGACCTTTCCATTCATAAAAAGCTAGGGGCCTCAGAGGAATCTTGTAATAAACTTGCATATCTGTTTATCTATAATCCACCATGGGGAAAAAAGTCAAGCCAAACCAAAACCCTTAGAGCTGGGAAAGCACTTTCCTAATCTATTCCAAGTCCAGTGGACCAGAAGCATGCATGCTCCAGTTGTAATATTTTGCTCCAGCAGAACAGAAAGTTGCCTGTCTTGGGTCACATACATTGCTTATCCACAGAGGAGTGTCAGTTCACATTTTTGATATATATACATGAATATATAAACACACAAACACTTATGCATCAGGAGTCAAATCTCCACTCCAGCAATGCTTTTCACATCCAAAATTGCACTTTGAATTTTATGCCAATCGAACAGACAAAACTGAAACACTGCCAAATAAGGCCACTAAGTATGAGATAATGTGGTTATTAAAGCTATGGTGCTAAAAAAAAAAAAAAAAAAATCTAGACAAAAGAAATGAACAAATGAAATGATTTTGTAAGAAAAAAAGTCAACATTTAAGTTAATATACGCATTTTAAAATAAGGAAAACTATTCCAGCCAACTTTTCATATAATCAGTGGTTTTTCACCCTGTAGATTTAAGAACATAACATGCTATTTCATCTTCAAGTCCAGGAGAAACATTTTCACCACAGCCAAAAGACAGTTCCAAGATAATTTGCTGTGCCTACATCGTAACACATATGCAGCAATTTATCTGTAATCTGTGTTACAGGGAAGTATGTACTCAGGGAGCACACGTGGCTGTTTAAGAATAGTCTCATACGGGATGTTATTGTATCAGTGATATTCCAAAAAACTAATTTCAAACACCAAGGAGATTTTTTTCTTCTAAAACTGAATTACTACGTATTCTGCGCTTGACTCTTATGTGTAATTCTCCATGAGATAAAAGGAATCTTGCTCAACAATAGGCAGATAGTAGGAAAAAAAATTATAGCACAAATACTGGAACAGACTCTTGATTCCCAAAGAAGGATCTTTTGCTTGTATTTCATGTTGACTTTGATGATATTATGATGTCAACAACAGGCAAATTAATTAAAATGTTCCTTTGGTACATGCAAGGATTTAGGCTAGAGGAAAAAAAGAAATCCTACTAATGCATATATATCTTTTAATTCTATGCTCAAGGCTAACTGGGATACTAGTAACAAATCTTTTAATATAGCTGCCATGCTTTTCACCAAATTCCGATGAAACAGGATGCAAACTTTAATATTTCTCATAGTTTTTTCATAAGCTAAGACATAACTACTTCCTTCCAGTATCTAAAGGGGGCCTACAAGGATGCCAAAGAGGGACTCTCAAAGACAGGACAAAGGGTAATGGGTTTAAACAGGGGAAGTTCAGGTTAGATATAAGGAAGAAGTTCTTTACTGTGACGGTAGTGAGATACTGGAATGGGCTGCCCAAGGAAGTTATGAATGTTCCATCCCTAGCAGTGTTCAAGGCCAGGCTGGACAGAGCCTTGAGCAACCTGGTCTAGTAGGAGGTGTCCCTGCCCATGGCAGGGGGTTGGAACTTGATGATCTTAAGGTCCTTTCCAACCCTAACTATTCTATTATTTTATGTCGAGTATCAATACATTTCAACTCTCAATAAAAGTGATTGAAATCAACAAATAAAGTTCGAACATATTTAGTCAGTTTAAAGAATCACACAACGAAACTGCAAAGGTAGTCCAAATGTTTACAGACATTAGCACATGAACAATAGCTGTATATATGTAGTAAGCATATGCAGATGAGATTTTGGCAGCCAGGCAACCAGAATTCATGCATCTTAATATTTACGTAACTGCAACATAGTAAAAAGGATTAATTTAAGAACCCAGCCTAGCATATGTTTTTCATACTTAAGACCACAACCCAAATAATGTTGGAGAATAAACCTTAGAAACAATTTTGTTCTAGTATCTCTAGTCAGCTAGTTTCACTAAGCTCATCACTTTAACAAATCAATAACATCTGTTTTGAAAACTAGGGATATGCTTCGCTTACGGACACCCACAAACTGAATCAGGAACAAGCTAACGAAAGGATCCCTCTTATATCTTTTATATGGCACAAGAGTGATTCAGAATCAAATTCTCCCAAAGAAAAGTACTTGAAAACAGATGTCTCCTTTTTCAAGAAATGTTCTCTGACAGATTAACACATGCCATTAACAGGATGTCTTTGGGCAGGTCTCTGTCAACTTTCTCTATTAAAACTCTTCTTCCTTGCGTAAGCACATTTTAGTTGGATGTGGGACTTGTACCAGATTCCTCTATATCCTGAGTGACTGACGGAACTATTGAGACTCCATCAGCCTCAAACTGTTCCTTGCGAGATGACTTGCCTGGGTTCAAATAATTTCAGAAAGAGAGAGTTTTAACACATACATGTATCAGATATATGTATGTATGCATAAGTAACCTAATAATCTGTAGTTAGTTTTAGAAGATACCAAAAGGTATGCACCATAGAGGACATTTCCTTCTAATTCCACAAAAAAGTATGGATGCACTTGGCGTACTGAAATCCAAAGGGGAAGTTCATTAAGAATTTGAATGTTCAGGTGTCACCTAACAGCCCAGGGTGTAAGTTCGATTCCTTCTGCAACACCTTCTTTGGAACTCACTTGGCTATGTTAATAATGCTGTAAAATTGCTCTGCATTTTCTGAGTATCAGTGTAAGACATCTGTACAGGCAGTGTAATGAATACACCATCAGGAAGTACAGGCTCCTAACCTGCGGCTTTTAATTCCACCCAGTGACAGGGTATCCACAAGTCAGATGCAGGACTGAGATTGCATCTCACTTTTGTCTCATCATTAGATACGATTTTAAAAAGCAAATCTACATTTTAATTTCTGGAGTTACATCTCACTTGCTGAAGTTACTCATGTGCTCTTCAAATCCAAAGGCTCTCCCCCTTGATTAACAAAAACCTCCATAACATACAAAATACAATGCTAATTTAGAAATCTTTTATACAACAGCATTAAGGCTAAGAATCAGTAGCAGCTCATTTCCTTCCTGTAGCTGATTTGTGCTACAATCATCATGCTAGTTATAAAAACCTGGAAATGCACCTTCTACTTCAACAGCCCTGCAGCTTTTTACATTCTGGATATAATATTCTTTGAAAACAGACAGTGTTGACACAGTTTGTACAGGTGACAATCATTAGAGATAAAATTCTCTTGCTCCTTTCACTAGTGCAGAAAACCAAAAGCTTTGCAAAGCCTACATTTGCTCGGTAACTGGAAAAGTAGAATGGTTAGGGCAAAGGTCTGCAAGGGATCCTGCACCTTCCTGGGGGCTTTGGAGCAGAGCCCTGCAGTGGTGCAGAGAGCAGCCTTTCCGAGGGAAGCCAGAGGCATTGAAACATGAAATATTTCTCTAGTTCAAAAGCATAATGGCACAACCATTACTGTAAACAAGGTGTGTGGTGAATCTGCAGACTACTGTCTGGTATCTAGGGAAGATTCCTCCCTCTCACCCTGTTCTTGTCTCTTACGAGCCAGCTTTGCATGAGGCTTTGGCCAAAGCTTAAAGTTTTTATCACTAAGCTTTTAATGGGTTAATTTTAAATACGGATCTTTTCTGTGGAGGGTTTAATTCCACTTTCTCCCTCCTAGGATGCTGAATATATGCCAAGCTTTCATCCATTTGTTTCAGAAGTGTCATATCAGGAATAAATCGATGTGTTAAGAATTGCCTGATAATGTTGTTGTGGGATTAATCTTACAGAATAGATTGTCTGCACGACTACCTTTGGCATTCTGTGTGCACATCGTTACATTTTAAGCATGAAAAGCCTCCTAATGCCAAAGTAGGAGAGCCATGATCTGCCACCATTCAATATTTAATCCTGCAATTGAAGCCACTAAAGGGATACAGCAAAGTAACAAGATGAATGAATTGTGACCTTAAACTTGCAAAAAGACAACCCAAACAATTTATCTTTCTGGCCCATAGTGCATCCTGTGGCCAATATTCCTATCACTTCTCTGCAGTTGGGGATCTGTAGATTGATCAATGCCACATTAGCAAAGTACCTGAGAAGGCAGTTTAGGAATTCAGACAATCCGCTGCATATGCTTTAAGAATATTCAGTGTCAATTTGGCTTATCTGTAGTCGAAAATAAAGGCTGCTTAATGAAAAATCAATTCCATTTTCACAAATGCATTTCTAACTAACAGTGGCAAGGTGACTAGAAATAAAGCTTTCACTAATCAATAAATCACAAATAAAATACTCTGAAAATCAGATCAGCCCAAATAAACCTTCAGATTGATGCAATTTTAAGATGTGCTAAGAGATTATTTTGCAATTTAATTTTGAAAATAAAGGTATTGCTGCTTTCTTGCAAAGAAAAAAATACCAATATAATAAGCACATAGTGATATCAAGACTATGCAGCTGAGGCTGTTAAGACTCCAGAGGCCATCAACTAAGTAGACCCAAATCTTTTGATCATGTCCTCTGTCACAACCAAATAGTTTTTCAGGGTTGCCAAGTTAAACTTGTATGCTAGCAAATATTCCATGATGCACTTGGTGGGAGACACAGAAAATAACCAACCATGAATATCACCTGTTTATCTGCTAAGAGTAAATCTCACAAATCAGAGAGAAAACATATACCCATGCTTGACTTCAAGAACAATTTTCTGTCCATTTATTTCATGGTACCTAATTATACCTTGGAAATTAGCATCCCCACTTGGGAACAATATTTTTCTTGACTAAGACTGTTGCTATTTATTAATAAAGTGCCACTATTATTTATTAGTCAGTATAAACCACAAATCCCAACCAGTCCCATTAAGGAAACATACTGAGATCTCTTATGAGAACTGGCCACAAAAGACTTGATATGTGGACAGTACCACAGGCCCATACACAATCATTAGATTAACTGAAATAAGTTAACACTCCCCACTCCCACCCTGGCAACAGATGTTAAACAGAGCTTCTAAATTTGTGATTTCAAAACTGTAGTTCTTCTCTCATTCTAATTCTTGTGTATTGAACTAATGATTTTTTTTGGTCTGAAATGCATCAGGTACTAGGGCAGGTAAAGCAAAGTGGCCCAGAGGAGCTGGCATTTGGATAATTTAGACGAAAATTTTATTTCTTTTTCATGAGTGAATTTCATTTCTGCCTGGTTACAGATCAGAAATGAACAGAATTAAGCATGCCTAAATCAAAGCAGAATGCTATTAAATATGACAAAACAAGAACAACTTCTTTGGTTTATAGTATTGTGATGCTGAACAACATAAATAAGGGGCGAAACGATGTTGTTCAGCATATATTGATCATTTCCACAAGAGATAATGAGAACAGTATACACAGATATATCCAGGCACAACATACTAGATAATGCTTACAGTAGTAGTTTCTAGTTTGTTAGGTTGTTTGTTTGGTTTGGTTTGGTTGATTGTTTTTTTTTAAATGTATACCAAAGTAAGTGCTTTGTTATTGATATTGTCTGTAGATGATTTCCACAAACCTAAAAAGCCCACTTCTTTTGTTTCTTCTGCAGGAGGATTGTCCCCTTGCTTCCCAATACTTATTGGTCCCTCCATGGAGTTTAAGTGGAGTCCTGACAGAAAAAAAGAGAGGAGGCACTGAACATTATGAAAGTTTCTAGCTGGCAGGTTTTTTTTTTACAAATGACTGAAGAATGAAATTAAACTGTATTTAAAGACAGTCTCTGATGCCGCTGTCCACATTAGTATTTGAGTACCCAAATAGTAAAACTTTAATTTGAAGTCAATAGAAAAGCTTTTTCACTTACAACCTCTCTTCTGAAGGGTTTATTATTCATATTGATATTAATTTTTAGTACTAGAAGCAATTAATATTTTAAACACACAGTAACTTCTGCAAGCTCATATACCTTAAATACCAGAAAAGAAATAAAGGAAGTCAATCTTCTCTCCATTGTATTATTCTACCAAGAAAACCCCATGTCATCTGTTCTGGGGGTCTTTATGTTAAATATCTAAATAAAATTATAATTTTTTCACTACAGCACTATACTGGTTTTCTACCTGAGCAACAAATATTGCAAAGATTCTAATTCATTATTGTACTACTTCAGCTTATAAAAGTAATACTATTAAAACAGCAATATTAAAGTTCTGTAATTTTGTATTATAACTCTGTAACTCTTACTCATGCATATGTAACAGAAAGTATGGACTGAAATTTGAATGCAAACCATAAATCCATATGCACAGACAAGACTGCACTATGCTTTGACTTTCCAGGAACGGACAGTAGGCATAAAAGAAACAAGTGTGAAAATGATCCATTTTTAGCTGTTTTTTGTTGCATTTATTCAGGGAACTGGAAGACAGAATTTGATTTCTCTCAGACAAGAAATGCTGAAGTACTGTTTTTTCTTGCTAGAGTGGAGCAGGAGGCCTTTGGGAGATTTAACAACTTGGCATAAGTGTACACCAACCTATTACAAAGGCACAGGTGATGGACAAGAAAATGTTTCCTGAATTTGAAGGGAAATCGCTGATACATGTACACACTGCATGCTGAGAAAAAGATTAGAAAAGGCTGAAATAGGTTTAAAAAGTATCTGTAGCTAGAGAATGTATATAAACAGCAAAATGCATTCTCATTGTACTGTTAATTATCATTATTTTAAGATGAACATGATATTAACAGGCTCAAAATATGTTTCAGCCTGATTTAAAAAACAGAACTTTTTTTTTTCCGTAACAAGGTAAACCAACAGCAGACTTTCAGGAGTCCCTGGTCCTCAGCTTTCTCAAAGACTATGCTTCTGTTAACTTCTACGTGTTTACACTTCTCAGCAACTGAACAGCATCACACAGATAAAGCCCAAAGGAAATGTAGCAGTTAATAAATTATTAAGCCATTCTCCTTTAAAACATCAGCAACTGGGCAGTACAAAGACTTGGCATGCCATGTCAGATGCAAAAGGATCTGCAAATCTGAAAGACTTATCAGAGCTGGGGAACAGCTGGCTCTGCAGATCCCAAGGCCCACCTGGGATCCACTTACTACAGCCTGTCATTCTTGCTGAGTTTAATGCTTACACAGTCAATGAAACATTAGATGAAGCTAAAGGATACATCCCCAAAGAATCTGACTTATGCTTTGGGAAATGACCTTTAAGCAGTCACCTTCTGATAGAAAATTAAACTACAGCTCCCTGCATCTGCAAAAATACCATGATGTTTGTGAGTTGTCCCTAATGGCATACATGCATTATGTTAGTACTCTTTCTACTGAACTTTCTACTCTTTCTAGTATTTGTTTGAGTTCTCTTTGCATTTTATATTTTCACACTTCAGCACATCAGGTACTAGTTGCTAAAGTGACTCATTTCAAATTACTGCAGTCAGTGGGTTTTCAGTGACAACTGAAAGTCCAGAATATTCATTTGGCTTGCTTTAAAAATCAAACTTGCATTGCCTGTGGAAGCATTTTCTTAACTCTATCTTATCAGTAGATCAACCAAACACATTCCCTCATTTTATTAAAAGAGCAATGGCCTGGTTTTGATGGCTACTATCATGAGGAACATGATAAATAATCATGGTTCTTTCCATGATCTTGATAAAGAAATTTTCTTTATAGGAATAGTCCAGAGTAACAACCATGCGTATGACATGGAAAGTAGTATATGCCTGGTAGCCCAGACATACCAATAAACTCAGGTATAACGCTTTCTAATGCTTCCTCTATGCTAACAATGCACACACATGGAAGCAGATCACCTGACATAATTTGGGCATCTACTTATGCTCCACAGTACTTGAACTGCATTGTAGAGCTCCTCTCTTTATCATAAAGGAAATACAGACAAAGACTCCATTCATACATACCTTTCCTGTGCTAACTTTGAGAAATAAGACTGACATTGGCACACACAGAACTTACACTTGTAAAATGCTCCTAGATTTGAAATGTTAAAAATCATTGATTTCTTTGAAGTAACACAAAACAATCTAGCAATAAACATAAGGAAAAAACCCCAACAAACATATTACAGTAATCTAATGACCAAAAATAATTAATCTGGTAGGGATGGAGCATAAAGATCCCTGTTCATTGAATGCTCATGTCAAAGAAAACAAAACCAAAAAAGGAGGGGTGGGGAAGTGACTGCCTTCAAACAAGATCTGCTGAAGAACACAGAAACAATGGAAACCTGCAGGTAGGTAAATTCCACCTGTACTGATACTGTAAGTCAAACAATTCACGCATCTGCTTTAATGCATTTAGAAAGTGTTAGCTAAGTAGATTAAACAGAAACACCTATCACAGGGATTGTGCTAATATAGACAAGATCTGAGGGAGCTCAGAAAGCAGTGATAACGATAATGCAAAAACGTCGTGAGAGAATGAGACAGTATTTAGAAAGAGTAGGAAAAAGCAATGTAAAAAAACATGAATGGTATCAAACACACCATCTTTACTGACAACATCTTAAAGCTTAAAAGCAGAGAAAATACGGATTACTTAGACTAACATATTCCTCAAATGGAAGAATAAAGGAGGTGGAAAAAACACTCAGCACTGCTTTTATTTTCAAGGTAGTTTCACTGGCACCCTAATAACACCATTTCTTAAGGGAATCAGACAATGCAGATCTATTTGTATGTTTGCTTATAACATTATAGGAAAACATACATCAAGAAGACATAATATCTGCATTTTCTCAAGGTAACTTTTCCAGCCTTAAAATACCAAGTAGAGAGCAGTTTATCCCTTCTGTATGCAAGACTGTTTGTTATAAAAGTGATTTTTACACATTTTATGACAATTTCTTAGACACTTCCAGTTTCATAAGTTAGATATCAAGTACCTACTGTCTGCTAAATTTGTAGCAGCTTTAAGAGACATAAAGTATTCACTGAACTGTCGAACTTTACATTTTGAGGTCTTAACTGGGGTTATGCCATGTCCCTAATGCACACTAGACCTAAATTATATAGCACGGGCCCTGAGAAGCTCAGCTAATTCCCTTACCTGCATCACACACCTAGTTTGATCTTATCTTCTCTGCATTATATGTCTTACTATTCTCACCTTATGGGCCAAAAGAGACTCATTATCCACCTGAAAAGCAAAAAAATGCAACACACATCTAAATCTCAAACTGATATTTGCATGTCCTTGTTATTTCAACAGGAACTATGCAAATTCATTTTCAAGGATATAGTTACAGTTTGAGAATTTCCAGGAGCTCCCAGCAGATCTGAAATCACGTCTCCACCATTCCATGGAAGTGAACCAGGTTGACAAAGCAAGACCTGCTTCTAAGCCTCTGACCATTTGGCAAACTTTTCTCTTAATTTACATCTGCTGCAAATAACAAACTGCACACTTACAACCAAAGCATTAATTCTCACTCTATGTGCTGTCATTGTAAATGACCTCACAGTCCATTTTTCAGTCCAATTACTGCCTACCTACTGGCTACCAAAACCATCCTGCTGCTGAGAACTTGCAGGAATATACCTCAAAACCTTGCAGTGAGTTTCACAGCTTTCTTTTATTTTTATTGGTGATAAGTGGGTGGATATCAGCTGAAATAAATCGTTTTCCATTCCTTAAAAAGCCAGCACATTTCATCCAACAGCCAGATACTAAAATGTTCACATTTATCTTCATACATGCCTTCCACTTGTCCATGTACTACCTGACTAGCAATTCTTAACTCCTTAGCTGAAAAATACAGTATTTCTAACTACATGCATACTTACTTTCCCTATAACAAATGCCTTGACTCATATCCTCAAGAAAGAAATCTGGGTTAATCCACAATTAGTAAACCAGTCTTTATATTTCTGCTGTGCATTTGAAGAAGGGCCATATCATCATCTACTTTGTAGAGATATGGTTGAATTGTGACACCTTAAAAAAGTAATGAATCACTTCAAAACTCACAAATAAAATATAAGAAACAGAAAAGCTATGTTGTCATGAATGTGAATTCAAGAAGGGAATTTACAAACTTAAGCTATCTCAAAGCTATAACTTATGAAACACGTCAGGACTTGCACAAGCCAGGTTGCAGGAGCATATCAGGGTATAAGAATGGCGACTCAAGTGTAGCATACTATTTCAAGGGTTCTTCACTTGATATACGACTCTGTTATAGTATCCTGTGCACCAAATGTGTTAGCCAAACCATTAGAGCACCATAAGGTGTTCCATCACTACTCTCTTGTACAGAGGATACATAAGCAATGGAAGAGATCCCTTACTGGGAGAATCAGCCTCCCACTGGAAACATGAGACCTGAAAGGGCTGATAAAAGCGAAGTCCTAGTGTTCATGCCAAAAGAGACCAGGGGAAATGAAGGCATTTCCTTACTTTGAACTTCTTGTAAGGTTTCCAGGAGGTAAGTGAATGCTATAGAGTTGTTACAGTGCCTTTTCAGGGCAAATATCCATTTTGCATAGTAACATGAAAGAATCAAAAGCACGCAGATTCTTTATGCTGGAGGAAGAGCTCAAGTACAATTAGCATATAGTACATTGAATTTCAGGCACATGTTTTACAGAGAATTGTATTGACTATATTGAGTAGCAAGCAAAGTGCAAGTAATTCTTAAAGTATGACAAGGAGATAGATTGTGGCTTCTGAACCTTAAATTCTGACCTTCAAAATTACATTGAACATATTTTAAAGGATATTATAGCTACAATCCAGCTACTGAGTCTGAGTTCATGTCTTACATAATTTTTTATACATGACTAACAACTATTGCATCATAAAATATTGCCAATAAACTGAACGCAAAGCTACTATTCCAATTTTTTATTAGAAAGAGAATTGTCAGCTTCCTCAACTTAAAAGCATGCCCAAGATTTTTCTGTTGTTCAAAAACTGTACAGACTTAAAACTTCTCTTTCTTTTCCTCAGTTTTGAATCCACTGCATCCCTGCTGAGCACTTCCACATCCATGAGCACAAGGATCAGCCCCCATTTTGCCAATACTACAACCCCCCAGCAGCATTTCAAATTAACTCTCTTCACTTGTTTGCACCCTGGTTTCTCAGCACTGCCCCTGCCCGAGTATGGGATCTTCTGAATGGCAGCTGGGATGAAAAAGCAATGGAAAGAAGGCGTGCTGAAGACAGCGTGATCATAGTACAGGTGTTAATTCCTGCTCTAGCACACTCTGTCTTCACATCTCTTTGTGTTTCCCCCTACAAGGAAGGAAGAGTAAGTTACTAATTCAGAGAACTGTAGACTGATGCTTGTTTGTAAATGCATGTGAAAGTATTTTCATATTTGCAAGCAGAATCCTGTAAAACATTTTCTGGTCTGGGGTTATTTTTTCTCACACTAATAGGGAAGTTTGGGCTGGAATTTAAATACAGTACTTGGATGACAAGAAGCCTGTCAAATTCTCAAACTGGCAGATGTATGAGAAAATAAATCAACTATCAAAACAATTCCCAACAGTTCAGCTTGCAAAAGTGTTAAAAATCACAGATATGCATTATTATTATATATGCTTTAAGACCAGTGAAGAGACTGAGATAGGAGGATGATGCTAGACTGTTTTTGTTAACTTTCAAGGTGCAACTTTTCTTATACATTGTTAATAGCAATCTAGGGGGATCACAGATTCACAGGAATGAGCAAGACAGTGAGAAGGATTAACCATTCTTAACAGAACACTATCCTGTTCCTAACCACTAACCTCTGGGAGACAAATTTTGCAGCTTTCCCAAGACATTTCAACCAGTTCTTAGCTATCTCAATGCCTAAACAAAAATCCTTCTTCCAACAATTAGCACATTATTTCTTGCCTGCTGGCAAGAACAAAGTTGTTCCCTATTTCTTACTATCACTCTTCTACATACCTGAAAATGTCCGAGATCTTTCCATCATTTTGCCTTCTTTAGAAAAAGCCCAGTTTGGTCATTGTTTCTCCAGAGACAGACTTTCCATTTCGATTTCAGCTAATTCTGTTGGGGTTTGGGTTTTGTTTGTTGGGTTTTTTTCCTCAAAAGTCTTGGTTCTAAAACTTTATTGATTTGTGAATCCCAGTGATGGGCAGTACTAACAGGTGAGGCCTTCTGAGTGATGAGAGATGCTGGAGGAATTACTTCATGACTATATCACATGATATGCTTATGTCGCAACAGACACTTTTTTTTTTTTCCCCCCTCACAAACTGCTTTCTTGGTCGAGTCACACTCTTATGAACAATCCCTTGCTGTGCTTAGCTCCTTTCCAACACAACTTATGCCAAGCGAATGGTTCTCTCAGCCTTAAGGTGCAAATTATTGCTACTTCAGAGTTGCACCTGTACTTTCGCTTACTGAATTGAATACAAGTTCAATATATGAATACTGTGATGTTAATCCCTTCCAGCAAGGTGCATGTGACTCCTCCTAGCCAGGCACTGCTAGCAAAAGTTAATAGAACTACTCCAAACACTCAAAACCTTTATGAAAATATGGAACTGAGTAGAATCAAGATCTTCACAAAACCCTGACCATTGGTTGTTTAGGTGGTAGACCCATCAGCCTTCCTCTGCACGTACTGCAGTCTATAATTCTGCTCTTCAATTTGTGGTGTAACACAATGTGCAATGGAAGTGAAAGTTAATGGACATTCCCAAATTCATAACTCCATTTGCTAAGAAACAAAACAATATTCAGTCATGCATAGGTTACAGAAAATGTTCTTTCACAAGTGTGTCTGAAAATCCCATTGCTGTGGATGTAACTGGTTTTACTACGTGGAATCCTCAATTGATTGAAACCTTACACTAAGCCAAGTTTATGAAAAGTCTGGTTTGTCTCCAAGGCTGTATTTTCAAAAACCTTCGTGCTGTTAATAAAGGTACAAATGATAATGGTACATAACTCAAAA
Source organism: Forpus xanthops (assembly GCA_032466535.1). Lineage (NCBI taxonomy): Eukaryota > Metazoa > Chordata > Aves > Psittaciformes > Psittacidae > Forpus > Forpus xanthops. The sequence continues at coordinate 26,403 of JASSUY010025946.1, forward strand.
TTGGTAAATAGACAAGGGTTGGAATTACACATCCTTACATATAATGGAAGCAGGTAGCTTCTATTTTCACTGTTTGGTGACATTAATGCAGTAATACTGAGTAACTGCTGACAATTAGCCAGAAGATGGAGCAGAGGTCTTGTAAGAAAATTACTCCCTGGTGGCAAAATACTGAAAATTCAATTACACTCCGTTTATTACAGGCCTACATTAGGAACTGCATTCATAATAAAGACCTTGATAATATACAAATTAATCGCAACACAGGGGAGTACTTTACTAACTTTTTTACTCCTTGATGTATTCTTCAATATTAAGTTTTTAATATATCCATAGACATATTGAAATGCTTTCTATGAAGCTTTTCAACTAGAATTCCTCAAATACAATAGCATGATGTGTGAACTTTGTTCCAAAAAATAAGATAATTTCTATTATAGTTTTTGAATAAAACAAGGTGCAGATACCCATTTTTACATACCCTTTTAGGTAATCTCTGTATCTTGAGATTCATATTTATGCTGCTATGAAGTATGTTACCATGCAAACATTGTTGAAGTCATACAGACTACAGCCTTGCATAGTTTTCTGCAGACAGTCACATTTACATATGTGAATACTTTCTTTCAATTTAAGAAAAGCCAGGGACTTGAAGGTATGCATATCTCATTTCTGCAGATATTGCAGATCAGTTTGAAATAAGATTGAATAATCTAGTTCTTACTATTCAAGTTAGAGCAATTGCAAAAAATGCTCCCTAGAAGAGCAGCTAGATATAAATTCATGCCATGACAATGTGTATTGGAAACTGTTGAATAATTTAGTTTCTGAATGAATTTAGTCAGCAGTTCGTTTAGCCTTTTAATAGCCTACTGCCTGCTTTAAAGACTTCTAGTTGCAAGCTCTTCAGCACAAAGCCTTTAAACTGTTGTATTTAAAATCTAGCTATATGCTTTCTGATTTTAATTGTATTTTGCTAACAACAGCAGTAAGACCTATGATACTTCACGAACCTGAAGTGGAATAAAAAAGTCCATTGTCTCCATATTTAACTTAATCTTATGTTATGAGAAAAATGCAAATCTAGAAAAATACTGAACACATGCACAGTATTCCACAGGTGAGCTGTGAGAGGGATTCCTAAGGAATTCTGGTACTGGACTTCCATTACCAAATGCTTCAAACAAAGATGTGAAACTTGGTCTGCCTAACTAGGCTCTAAGTTAGTGAAACTCTCTTTAAATCAAATAATCCTCCTTGTAAAATCCTTCCACTTTAAGGAAGAAGACCTTCTTCTTTCTGCTTCATAAAGGGATTCCCTGAATTGCAAGATACAGTAACAATTAGTGGTGTTCAAGCTGCTGACACAGACCAGCCCCAAGGACAGGAACAGACAGGACCTTGGTTCTGCAAGAATATGTCCTGTGTAGGACACAAGATTGCAGAGGAAGTAACTGATGATAGCTCTGGTATTTGAAATTAGCTTGAATAGTAACCCTGCAGCTTTGCCCTAGCTAAGCTACTAGCAACCAGAAAAACAAAACAAAACAAAAAAAACTAACCCAAAAAATAAGGATTAAAAAAACCTCCAAAAAACTAAAACCAAACAACAACAAAACCCAAACCAAACCATGTTATATGGCAATATGGCAATAAACCTAACTCACACTGAAGTAGAAATTATGAATTTGGTATTTTCTTATGTGATAAATGAATCTTTCACAGCTAGGTCCTCCCTCACACTGCCCACACAAATTCCTTCAGCTGCCACTCCTATGTGACTACTCTGAAAATGCCAGATCACTGCAGAACCCACAGAAATAGAAAGTTCATGAGATAAGATCTCATAAGATCTGAAACAGACTGCTTCCTGGCAGAGACAAGACAAATGAATGCCATGTCCTTCTAGCTTTTAAATGTGTTGTTTTTCAGGACTTTGTGTCTGAAGTCAGGCACAAAAATAAGATGCAGAACAACACTGTATGAAACAGTGTGACAAGGTCTAAACCCAGGAAGAAAGACCAGGTAATTTGAGGTCCAACACTCCAACGCTGCATCCCTTGTATCTGCAAGTTACTCCATCTGCCTGGTGGGTTTTATAACAACAGCCACAACAAAGAAAAGAACAAAGAATTTCCACGTGTTCATAGAATCCAGACATCAACAGCCTTGGGTGGCATGGTTTAGTGGGAAGTGTCCCTGCCCATGGCAAGGAGGTTGGAACTAGATCTTAAAGTCCTTTCCAACCCTAACTATTCTATGATTCTATGATCAAGCCCAATCTTGCTTCATAAAATCAATCTGATCCATAAAATCAGGCAGTTCAGGTCCTACCTCAAAGGGCATATGCAATCTGCATATGGATTTGGTCCCTCCTCAATCATGTTTTCTCAACTGGTAGATATATCGCAATGCTTGGCTGTCTGAAAAATCCTTCTGTTCATATGTTACAGACCATGCAGTGAACTTGCAAATGGAATGCTTCTTGCAGGCTCAAAAGGTGACCAAATGAATTGCAAATTAAAAAACTGTGCACCAGAAGAACCTGAAGAATGGGAGCACCGAAATGAAAAGGGCTACAAGAATCTGTGGGTTCCTTGAATCTTCTCAAATGTAGACACCAGACAGGCTAAAGTCATCCTATATTTCAGAACAAGGAAATACTATGAGTACATGCATTTCCTCTTGAATTCTGGCGTGTCATCACCTACAGTTCTTAAACAAAGAAAAAAGGCAAGTTCTGGTTACAGTAAACTCTGAGGAGGGACCAGGAAACCACTGCACAGAAAATACAGCATGAAGACATCATGTTTAGCATAGTGTCAGAGCACTTGGAGAGCAGAGCAGAATAAGGCAATGCTCTGACCAGACAGGGCAGCTACCTGCACTATCAACCCTGGTACTGCTTTCCACAGTATCAGCTATCAAATTTAGGGCAGAGATTTCCTTACTCTACCACAAACTAATCTGGGAGGGAGATCAAACATGAATTGGCAGCAGCAATACACACAACTGGCAGATGTAATGGCAGGTGCTCCAGTGCCAGTTTCACTTCAGCTATCACAGTCCTACATGGCTGATAAGATGCAAACCATGTCAGACTTTCTGCTGCTGTTGGAATTTGGAGGCAACTTCTTTTTCCTCAAACATTGCAGGGAAAGAGTAAAGCTCCATCCAATGCCTCTGCATGGCTGAGCATGTTCCTTCTTCATTCCCACCTATGATGCTAAAAGTGCAAGCGTCTGCCTCCATTTCCAAGAATCAGCAGTTGCCTATATTGAGTTATGTTCATTTTGTGCAAGAATCAGGTCTGGCTTGTCTACCTGATATTAAAATGCTCCTATGGTTTTGGAGGGATGGCAGAAGAATGGAGGAAAGGCCATTGCTTCATTTAGACCTGATGAGATCAGTACAGATAGTTTCAGAGAGTTCATTTCATCTCCTGTCTTTCATGCTTTGTGTATCCTATGAGAAAACATTAAGCATACTGAACATGGCAGTGTGTGCAATTCAAAAAAATCTGCTACTGAATGGATAGAATTTGAAGCCTCAGGTTGAAAAGTCCTGAACAGGAGATAAGGGAAAACATAAAAATGGTATTAGAGAGGAGTGTGAAGAAAAACATCAATATAAGAGTAAAGATATAATCAAAAATCAAAAGAATCAATTTGGGGAGCCTGTCACAATTTAGCCAAAGCTTGGACAAGTATACTAGCTCAGCCGTACCCTGCTATAATGGGAGGTGGCATGGAACCAAAGAAAGGGCAGTAACATCTCTGCTTTTGCCTTTATTTTTTTTACTCATAAACAAGTGGATAAAGAACCCATCTCCAGGAACAGCACTTTGTCATACACTTTAAGGTCATACAAAACTACTTGCATTTATTGAGCATATGCAAAAACAAGTATCTTAAAGCTGCTTATAATTTGTGAAAAAGTTTTTGTGCAGTCTCATCTGAAATTAGCAGAGATTGTCCAGGTTTCTGCATCACTTTTTTTTTTTTTAAATGGATAAAATTTAGTGAGATTATTTGCAAGATTCAGAAATGTTTCTGAATTTATAAGTTAGGCATTTTTCAAAGTTACTGCAAATGTATTTTTATGTGTGTATATATATATATATATATATATACACACATCTAAAGATACCAAATATTTTCTAATTATTAAAAGAAGGTAAAAAAAGGCAGAGTTAGGAAGTTTGATAGAAAATGGGCATTATGGTGCCATTTGTAATAGGAAACAAAATCAGAAAGATTAAGTAATGTGTGAATGCAGAGATGGCAAATTAGTGACCAAACTGTGATTTCACTGTGGAATCTCTGACTTCAAAGCAAACATTTTGAAGACTTTCCACATGTAAATTTCAGAAGAAATTGATAAGCAGAACAAAAGCCACCGGGATTGGAGTTTAGCCAAGCTACCAGTTGCACTTTGGTAATTACAAGTGATCAGGACACTGAGTCTAATCTGAATTCACAGCACAATACTCTGCACTGATTCAGTGTTGAATTTAATAGACATAATGAATCATCATCACCACGTCCAGGAGTACGGTATATTTTCTTTGATTATTTTCACAGAATATCCAAAACTCAAGTCCAGTTAGCTTGTGAAGTCTGATGAGAGCACAGCCTGAGGTCATACAGACAGAAAAACAACTCAAAAGATTAGGACAGGCTTGATTTAAGAAGGAAAAATAAAGTAAGACCACAATGGAAGAAGAGGCTGTGAGATTTTGGGGGTTGGGGTTTTTGTTGTGGGTTTTCTTTTTGTTTCTTTCTTAAGGGAAATCAGGATAATTACACATTTCACACTAAAAGAAATATAAAATGATATTATATTGTCTGGCCTTTTTGTAAGTTCTGGGGAGGATAACATTGCACTGTAAAAGTAGAACCACAGAGTATGATAAAAAACATTCAGAAAACATTTCTTTTTTGGATATGACTATACAATGGGTTTTTTTTTTCATATCTTTTAGTGTACTATATTCAAACTCTGCTTTAAAATGTTTTAAGTAAGAAGGAAAACCGGATTTTGAGATAATCAGTAGTACCATGTCACCTAAATGGTTACTTCAAACTCCCGCTATGAATCCTGGGGTAACCAGAATCAGCAGAGAACCATATAATTCAGTTCCCCAAGAGACACTGTCTCTCTTATGTATGAAGCAAAGCAATCTTTCTCATTGGAAAGAAAACTGAAATTTGTGAGTTCAATTAACTCTCCAGCCTCAACAAAAGTGCATTGCAGTAGACTCTTTTTTGTAGGAATAATTTATCAGAATTCTCTTTAATGCTTTTTTCATAACATTGAGATACCTCAGAAAGAGGATGAAAAATTCAATTGTGTAGAGCTGATCAGAGGAACAAAAATCCACTCTCAACAAAGGTAAGCCGATTAACTTTTTCATAAAAATCAATATAGTTGATACTGCAAAGAACAAAGAACTGGTAAGAAAACAAGAAAGAAATGAATTTGTGGGGGTTTTAAAGCAAATTGCTAAGCGTACACAGACTCTGTTACCATATTTTCAATATTGCTATAGTTGTTTAAATGTATTCCCGAAATCCCATAAGTATGAAGCTGACTCTCTGAATAAGGAGAATGTTATTAATGTATGCAAAGTGGACACTAGCATTCGGGTAAGTTCACTTAGTAATTTAATATGGTGTGTAACCTTTGGAGAAAAAAAGGTAAGAATTCTAGCTTATCTTCTTCAAAAACAGCTGGGCATTTGTAACAACTAAACCTGAATTTCAAAATGCATATACATGTTACAGAAACATCTAAGCCACAACTGACAAACAACATCTAGCATGGGGACTCCAAAATTATTCTGGTTTAGGTAATGTTAAGCAATAAGTATCTTCCAAATTATTAAACTTAAGGAGTTCCTAATAGCATTCAGCAGACAAAGTATTTTTACCTACTTGTTTATGAACCCAATTAAAAAGCTGTTATATGACTGTACCTAGGGTTTAGTGAAACCTATTTTTTAAAGACAGCAGGTTCCTGCCTGCTTGAGACTTGGCCTTGCTGAAAATAAGAAAAGTAACTGCTAAAAGAGCAAGAAGAGTGGTTTTCCCCATGGACATGAAAAAGTACTTTAGTCTTTTTCAGCCAGTAGTTACAGGGCTTAGCTGGCAGGTACAGCCATCTTCTGGCAACCTAAAACACAACAGAAGAATGACACACCTACATAAAAACTACCTTGGTAGCATCAAGATGGCACAAGAAAATGACACTGCAGTCAACCTTGAAGGTATAAACCTTTGCAGCACCGGGAGTGGAAAGTATCCTTGGTGCCCTGTGACTAAGAAAATTATAAGTTGGACAGAGAGTTCAGTGAACTTAAGGTAAATCCTGAGAAAGACTAATAAAAAAACTGAATTCCCGAGTTTAACCTCTGTCTGACAGGTTGTTAACAAGCAACACTTAGGTGGAGCAGTCACAAGTCATTCCTTCCGCGCTGTAGACGGCAGTCACTTTGACTTTGCTCCCTGTAGGAAGTCAAACACTCCTGCACTTTTTGATGTCACAGGAATTGTTAGATAGGAATAAAACCAGGCATTTGAACTCTCTCCTTGCTTATTCCTACTCACAGCCTAACGGTAAGCAGATCCCCAAACAGTCTAAGAAATTGCATTTTGATGTAAGACAGGAATACTCTTAGACATTGGAGAAATTTTTTTCTCAAAACCAATACTCTTGCAAACTGTCTTCCAGAAAATAACTAACACTGTGTAAATTAAAATAAAGTCTGTTGAGGTACTATCAGACCCTGATCCTCTAAAATACATTTTAATGTGTATGAGGAACTGCTGTTAAATTTGAACAACCAGCATAGTTATTCAGCATCTTGGAGCTTTTCTGTTGGAGCTAAAAAGCTTGTGGCTATAGGTTCTCCCCACTGCAGAGTGTTCCCTGCTGTATTCTGACAGAAGCAAACCAATTTTCAGTTAAATACAGACAGGAAATGAGAATGGGGGAGGAAGTTACAACCACAAAAATGTGACCCAATTTGCCCATCCAACCATTCCTTCTCTGCAACATCTACACACCACGACACAGATATAAATTCAGCAAAAGCACTGGCAGAACAATTCTAGGTCCAGGATTTCTGGTAAGATCCCACATATTTAGCAGCTGCAGATGGAATCAATGAACAACAGCTGAGGCAAAATGTGCAACTGTGAGTCTGGGAACAACAGACTTCTAGACTTAACCCACTTCTATATCAGGTCTTCCTGTGAATTTAGTCAACGTTATCTTTATTAATTTGATTTTTTCTAGTAAAGATTTTCAATAGCACTTATATGATTTAGGAGCACAAGTCCTATTACCACTTATGAGGATGTGAGCACTAGATCTCCAGGGTGCTTTTTAAAAAGTCTCACTCTACCTGTAAAATGGAAAAACAATCATTACTTGCTGCCTTCTAACTACAGAGACATAAGGACTAAAAGGAATATCCAGTACTGTCCCTGCGTGAACTCCTCACTTTTCCAAGGCTCAAGAGGCTAATATAACCTTATCATGGCTTCAGGTCAAAAGATTGAGTCTAATGGACCAATGGAAGGAATTAATTTCAGAGCTCAGGACCTTTAATTGAGAGCAGATGGTGCCTAGTCCCTATAAATTTAAAGTCTGGGGCCTGTTAACAGAAGCATCTAATCTCATCTCTATTGCCACAAGCAGCCAGGACCCAGTAATATTGAGTTTACAAAACAATATAACAATCTCCTAGAACTCCACTGAAAGCAAACAAGCAGCAGACACTTAATGAAAAAGACGTCATATGTTCTCTGCAGCTAAAGTGGTTAAAGGAATGAGTGAAGCTTTTAAACAATTTTAAATGTATCTCTTTATAGAGCATACAGCAATCACGCAATGAAGAACTTAGCAGCTTGAACAATTCTGATTAACTATACATGGAAGAAGACTGGATACTATCCATTTAACCAAATCATGATGCTAGAGGCCATCCTTTTCAAAGTAATTTCCACCTAGATATCTTGGAAACTTTCAGTATTCAAAAGAACTCCAAAGATTATAAACTACCTTGATACATTCAATATCCATTTCAACAATACGCAGAGAAGACAACTCAAACTTTCCCCAAGAAATAACTCTTCTCAAAATTGATCTTCAACTTCACTTTTCTGCTATTTTCTACAAACTGCACAAGAGACCAATACTGTTTTGTTTAGTGAAACCTATTACAAAAAGAAATTCATGTTTTCTACAGACACAAAACAACCCAAATTCTTTAGCCTGTCTGCCACAGGTGCAGACTGAGACTCCATAGCATTTGTCATCAGCAATTACACAAGACATTTTATTTGTAACTATAAAAGATATTAAAGAAGTATTACATTTAGAAAAAACTAGCAACTGAGGGGGGAGGAGAATTAATCTCTTTCTCCAGCATACAGTAGGTCAGTGGCAGAGCATATAACACCAGAATAAATTTCCTTTTCTTATGCTCATGACTGCACAAAGACTTCCAATGGAAATGCTTTCATTTCTAGGTCATTTGAAGAAGAAACCCATCTTCAACCCTGTATATTTAATCTCTAAGAAAGCTACATGTATAAGCCGTGAACATAAAACTGTTTAAGAAAAGGTCTTGTAAGGATATCCATATATATGCATACACAGTCTTATACACAACATTTATGCATCCATTTTGCCACAAATTACAAAAAGCAATCATAATGTAGTCAAACAAAGAAATCAGCCCGTTGTCAGTCTTTACTTATCATGGCCTGAGCAGGGCTTCCATTATTTGGGTTATTTTTTTAGGCTATGATTACTGCACCGAGGTGGAAATGTTCACATTCTGTTTCAGATGTACCTAGTCAGTAGCCACAGTGCCCCAGGGAGGTATCTGCCAGTAGCAGCACAGCCCTGACACAGCAGCTGCACAGAACTTTCAAACTCCTAAGAAAACTGTTATCTATTCTGGACACTCTTACAGAAGATGAAGAGATACACCTATTAACCATTTGCATATTCAGAATTTAATCTATAATTAATTCACACTGTTCCGCTAATCTGTCCCAACTTGATGCTATGGACTCACAATTGTGAAATTAAAGAAAAAGAATCTAAATACAATATCGATAAGCATTTTGCAAATTCCCATGTATTATATAGTGTCCTGCGTTCAGCAGTAGCAGGCATTTTTCTCCTTCTTAGTAGTTGGTGCACTGCTGTGTTTTTTAATTTCAGCCAGGGAACAGCGCTGATACCACCAATGTTTTTAGTAGCTGTTTACTCTGACCAAAGACTTTCTGAGACTCATGCTCTGTCAGGGAGGAGGGGAAGCTGGGAGGAAGCAGAGAGAGGATACCTGACCCAAACTGACCAAAGAGTTATTCCATACCACAGCATGTCATGCCCACTATATAAACTGGGAGCAATTACCCGGAAGGGTTATAACACTGCTGGGTTGGGCTGGAAATCAGTTGGCAGGTGGTGAGCAATTGTATTCTTTTCCCTTGTATTTATCTTGTCATTATTATTACTGGTGGTAGCAGCAGTGATTTGTGTTATACGTTAGTTACTGGACTGTTCTTAGCTCAACCTGTGGGAGTTACATTCTTTTGATTCTCCTCCCCATCCCTCTGAGAGAGTGGGAGGAGGAGGGGGATGAGTGAGCAAGCAAGCTACGCGGCTGATTGGACTTAAACCATGACATACAGAAACTTGCACTAACGCACATGATCACAGCAGGTCTCAAGGCCCTTCCATTAAAGCATTTCTAACGTGAAGGGATAAAAAGTGTTATTGTTTCCTTGGTTTCAGCACGCCAAAAACACACTTCTTCTCTACAACATACAAGTGAAAACAATAGATAACTGAACACAAGCCCTACATAACTCAGGAAGAGAATGGTATATTGAATGAGGGAGGTAGTGGAATAAAAGTCAAACCCACAACTTCTTAACAAGCATTTCTTTTCCTGAGAGTTTGAACCTCATCTTCTTTCCACATTAAATCAAGAAAAAAAACTTAAATTTTGCCAACAGATCAGGCAGCACACTATAGAGACCAAAGAAAAGTTCTGATCAATTCAATCCACATAATTGTGAAAGGAATTGATTTTAAAATTTGACTTGAAACTCAACTTCAAACTGAATTTTCTTCTGCATCAAAGAAATAGAAGTTTTTACCCAGAAAACAAAGTTTTTACACCGATTTAAAAAAGAGTTAGGTTTAAAGAACTATTTCAAGTCAATTCCAAAAGCCTTTACAGTTTTTGTAAAAAAAAAACTGACAAAAAACAAACATCATCTTGACAAATTTTCTTCAGCCATTATTTGACCAGCATACAAAGGCTTTCACCTCTAATTATTTCAGATACTCTTACAATAGCACAGCCTATATTTACTTGAAAGCTGAAATCATTATTAGATTATTTCTCGATATGACAATATTTAATTATGCAAGAAAATGCAATTAAAACCTTATTTTGAATTAAAAGTAGATGAAACTCAGAAAACACTTTTAAAACAACTGAATAAGTTACTCTTTATACAGAACTGGTATTATTTAAACTACATTTCAATAATTATAATTTGGTTTTGTGTAATGACTATAGAAACATATGTCTTAAATATGTAAGTACACCACTTTCCCCCCATATCCTAACTCTACAGGAAATGAAGTAGTATCTGAGAAACATGGTTTCAAATGACAACAAACCAAATAATCTCACATCTTTGACAGATTTTCTTTTTTCTCCTTTTTATTCCAGTGATAATTGCATCAATAAACCTGATTCAGCAAATCTGTTGCTCTCTAATTCATTAATTAAAATAATTTACTGCTACCACTGTGATTTTCCAAGGACATCAAAACCACATTCCAAATCAAAACAGCAGAGATCATCAGTTTATAGATGCGCAAAGCATGCTCTGCTTTTGCTGCAACCTCATAATTAAAAAACAACTTTAATGAAAAAGAGCTGTTTTGTTCAAGATTTCCTTCCGCAAGCACATCCAAAGAAACATGTTTTGTTTAGGGGGACTGAAGAGTCGCATTTTTGTATCAAACTTAAAATGGGAAGGGGGACACCTATGAAAAGTTAACCATTTCCAGTTAGAAAAAGCCCAAGATATTAATGTTATAATAAATTGCAGAGCAAGAGTTTTATAGCCTTTGTTTTTTCAACACATGTCCTGCTCATTAATTTTTGGTTTGAACAGAACTATTGAGTCACAGAAAACAAAACGAGAAGGGAAGTAAAGAATTTCTTTGTCCACCTTCTCCCACAAATCTGGACCAAATGGAATTACACCATTTTAGAAATGTTTTGGAAAATATGCTAGATAATGAAATAGTCACATGGTCTTCAGCAATCTCTTTCATCAAGCTATCCTGGAATAACCATTGCTTGACAGCAGCGATACCTAGATAGAACATGCTAGGCTCAACAGTCTGAACTCTTCCAATGTCTTTCTAGTGTTGTGCGTTTAAAACTTCTGATCATTCCTGTTAACCTTTCTCTAGGCCTCCAGTTGGTTGGCATTTTCCTCAAAATGTAGCCCCAAAACCAGTCACAGAGAGACAGCATTTCTAAGTACTGCTGAGTGAAGTAGTAGGATTATTTCAGTGGCACTGTACACAAAGACATGTTACAAAGTCATGAAAGAAACACTTATATACAACAGAAAACACTGTTGATAAATAACCACTATGACCTTCAGCTGATGGCTACCTAGCCAGAATACAGAAATGTCTCCTTGACACAAGGATGGGGGATAAGGAAACCAAAGCTCAACCTCAGTTGAGAAGCCCTATCATGGCAGAGGACAGGCGAGCTGTTAGGCATCACGTACATAAGCTAGGCACCCACGAGTCCAGGGAACCACTCAGGAGGAATCCATAGGTGATGGCAAAGCTGACCAATGACACTGAAAGGCCACACTGATTTCTTGAAAGGTCATGGCAATGGAGGAAGGCTCCTCATGACTTTTTTGAAGATAATTTTACATTCAAGAAGGGCAAGGAGTACACGGGGAAGCAGAGGCAGTCAGCCTTACTGCAAGTCTCCCAGGGGAGAGTACGGAACAAATACTGCTGGAATTATCCTTAATGTACCTGGATAGACCTCTCAGAAATGAAAGCGAATGAGAATAGCTAACATGTATTTACCAAAGGCAAATCCCACCCAAAATGTTACTGCTTTCTATGAATAGATGATTGTCTCAGCAGATAAAGCAGAGCAGTACTTACTGCTTTCCTTGACTTTAGCAAGGCTTTCAATGTGGTCTCCCACAGTACATGGGTAGCTAAGCTGGAGAGAGATGAACTAGATGGGTGAGCTGCAAAGCGCAGTTTGTGGAAAACTGGCTGTATGACGAGGCTGAAAAAACAGTGTTTTGTAGTACAAAAATAAACTGTTGGCCAATATTAATGGCATTCCTCAGGGGCTAATACTGTTTTATGTCTGTACTACCTTTAACATATTGAGAATGAGCAGGATGGAATGTGCCCTCAAGCAAGTTTGTGGATGACACCAAGCTGAAGAGATTGATCCTGCAGGGTGGGATTGCTTTTCAGAGAGATCTCAGGCTGAAAAAAACCCTCATGAACTCCAAAGGTAGAATAACCTCATCTAGCAGCACAAGCTGGGCGCACACTGGAAAGCAGCTTTGTTTATGAAAGACATGGGGAGTCAACATGGAAGGTAAGTTCAGCAGTGTGCCCTTTCAACAATAAGGCCTACCCACACACTGGGTTGCATTTGGAAGAATGGAGGCAGCATACCCTGGGAAGTGATTAGACTCTTTTATTCAACATTTGAAGACCACATCTGGAGTACAATGTGCACTTTGGGGCTTGCCAGTACTCATACAACATTGACAAACTGAAATGAATTCAGCTGAGATTGACCACCATGACTGAAGTGCTGAAGCACACAACTCAAGAGGGGCTCAAGTGAGCCTGAAAAAGGTAAAAGATGAAAATCTAACTTTGATCTTCTACTACCCAAGGCAGTGGTCAACTGCAGTAAGGGAAACTGATTAGATACAAAGGGTGAAAAAATGACAATGACAATGAAGTTGGATAAGCACCACAACAGTTGCCCAGAGATAATGTGCAATTTCTCTTCTTGTAAATTTGCAAAACTCAAATGAACAAGGCCTTCAGCAATCCTATCTAAATTAATGTTAGCCCAGCTCTAAGCAAATGGATGAACCACATGACCTCAAAAGGTCCCTTCTAAGTTGAATTATTCTATGATTCTGTAAGGGACTGTGATTCAGCCTCCTGCCTGTCTCACATATGGGAAATTTAATTATTCTCACTTAAATGTAGATCTTTGTACTTTACTGAACTGCATTTTTTTCACGTGAAATTATTTCTCCAGGTTTCACCCTGTCTTAAAAAGTGCATGTGACTCTTTCCAGGTTACAATGTTTTATTTGCAGTACCCAAGTCATTAAGAACATCTTAAGTCACCCTGTGTTGGAGTACTATTTGATTCAATTTGCCAGTTCATGAAATACCAATAATCACTGTTTACAGATTTTTCCAATAAGCTGTATGTTTATCTTATAATAATGAACTTAGACCCTATGTCACTATTTATGAGTATGTCAGTAATGAAACAGTGCTAGAAGCCTTACTAATATCAAAATAAGTATTATTGTTAGCATCTGCTCCTTTTTCCTTATCAAGGATTGGCTTATACTATCACTGAAGAAAATCATTACAGCTTGACAAGACTCATTTATTATTTATTGTTACAAAGCATAAACTTTTATTTTCTAGGATGTTTTCTGTCTAACTGATGAGGCAGTTCCCTTTTCCTTAGCTTTGCTCCTGAAGCTGTCATGTTTGGTTTTGCCTTCCAGAACCATATCCATCTCATCAATGATTTCTCAGACATGAGTCATAAAAAGGCCAGAGGCTGTAGACATTCTGTATATGCAAGACAAATTTTCTTTATTTAAGTAACCTCTAATTCTTTATTTAATAGTATAAATGTTAGCTCTGTGATCAGTTACTCAATTACCAAATGCTGAAACAAAAACAACTAAAGAAAACATATCAGCAATATATTACCAGACTTCCTTCACGGTTAAGTAACAAATCAACTCCCTCTTCTCCCTTTTCTTAGCATTCATGTTTCTGTACAGCTCTTCACATTTTTGCTGATTATGTCTCAATTTAATTTGCATGCCTGGACCTCCCCAACTGCAGCATTTTAAGCTCCTCCTCAGAAATTTTACTTTCCTTCCATTTCTGCATGGTTCTTTCTTGAAATTCAGATCTCTGGGGAAATCCTGAGCTATGACAGCTGGTCTTGAAACTTCTTTCACTACTCTGTAACAGTAGAAGGATAAGTTTTAACAGCCAAGAGTAAATTCTCTGAAATTTTCTTCTTAGATTTGCTTTTCCTCACAGACCACAATTCTAATTTTACTGCTGTCAGCACTTGTTAAGCCTGCAGTTCTTGCGCATCAGGAGATTTGGGTGAGCGTTTCCAAAGGCCCTCATCCTCTGGTTTGATGCTCTGTACCAGACTCCCATCAAAAAATCATCATTAAGATGAGCCTTTCAAATCTCATGCCTTTTCTCATCAAGAAAGGTCAGTGACACTCAGTGGTTGGGTCTGTTCAGCCTGGAGAAGAGAAGGCTGCGTGGAGACCTCATAGCAGCCTTCCAGTATCTGAAGGGAGCCTATAGGGATGCTGGGGAGGGATTCTTCATTAGGGACTGTAGTGATAGGAGAAGGGGTAACAGGTTCAAACTTAAACAGGGGAAGTTTTGATTGGATATGAGGAAGAAATTCTTTACTATAAGGGTGGCAAGGCACTGGAATGGGTTGCTCAGGGAAGTTGTGAATGCTCCATTGCTGGCGGTGTTCAAGGCCAGGTTAGACAGACTCTTGGTCTTGGGTGGCATGGTTTAGTGGGAGGTGTCCCTGCCCCTGGCAGGGGGGTTGGAACTAGATGATCTTAAGTTCCTTTCCAACCCTAACTATTCTATGATTCTATGATCTCTGAAGTCCAGGAGATCCCAAAAGGTTATTGGGAAAAGGTCAGTCCAGCTGCTCCCTTTCTGGCTACCAGTAGCCAAAGGAATTATCAATATGATTTTCAGTTGCAATTAACAGTGAATGCTAAAGAAAATTTACTGAAATATATTCACAGAACTACATCATAATATTACAAAATCTGAAAATTAGTGCAACTACCAAAAATTTGTGAAAGTATTGTAGAAAAAACAGGGATCACTACTTTTACTTATGGATTTCTGTTCTATGTGCTTATAACCAAAGAAAAAAATTGTATGCCTGTTTAGACAATAAATAATATTTCAGAGCTGATTTCTGTCAACAATAAAACAGGCTAATTTCCTGGTTATGAAATTTCTTGGCAGCAAAGCAGGATTTAAGAGATAGGGGCATGCTTAATGAGGGGTAGATAATTGCTAGATGGAATACTGTGGAAAACAGTGAAGAAGCTGTAAATGGTGCTATGGAAGTAAGATGAATATTAATTCATCAGCTATGTGGTTGGCTTTGATGAGCAGGCTAAGCATTTGGCTAGCAGGCTCCAAGCAGCTATACTGAATAGTAGAGTTCATCTACAGTGAGTTTTGTCTTAGCATAAAGAAGGATGTTAAACAGGTGAAAATGTTTAACACTACTTCCTGAATGATGTGCATTATTTAAGGATGCAGAGTTCAAGTATGTGTTATAGATGTACTGGGTTAGAGAGAACAGATTTAAAATGTCTTGACAAGTATCTTACCAATGTTTTCTTGGTTTTCAGAGATCTGAATGCCAGTAAATTCACCATTCTGGAAGGACAAGAGAGTATTAGGTTCACAAGAGTGCTATCTTCAGAAACGGTCTGAAGTTGGAGAGGAAACAAGCAGATGCCCACACAGCTGATACTGGTATTTTCTCTTGTAAGAAATCCTCAGCAGTAAACATTCTACCAGCAATATCCACTCTTCTGCATCTTCGAAAAATGGGTCCAAGTTTCAAATTACTTTTCTAACCAGTTCCTGAGTCCACGATTTCTTACTGCTCTCTCCCTTTCTTGTTTTTATTTTGCTACATCCTGAACACTTCTGGTCTTCTGACAAACCCCCACCAGTGCAATACTTTGACAAATTAAGAAAATAAAACTCTGCATGCTACTGCCATCCGGACTATTTTCTGTACTCCCATCTAGTCTTTGTAGCTATGAGCAGAGTCAACTATGTGGCATGCATCTATCCCAAGTGCTCAACAGTTTTTCAGAAGTACTATCAATACTGCTTCCAAAGGGATAGAAGGTGACAAAGACTTGCTTGAATCTTAAATGAGTGACTTCACAGTCAATCACTGCCATAGCCAGAATATCAGGCCATCACAAAAAGTGCGTACAAAACTGTATCTATAACTTCACAACAAATAAATAACTACCTTAATAAGGAGCTGGACTTTAGGAATAACCTGCTCAATTAAATTTCATGTTTTGTTCATTAGTTTTCCAACATCTCATTACGTTAGGGATTTCAGTTTAATGGATTTTAAACCAATTTAAATAAAGTAGTGGATTCTGACATACCATAAAATTGACCCTTTAAGCAAAAGGGTCATTTGAAGCCTAACTACAACTTCTACCTATTACTCTGTTGGAATATTTATTAATTTTAAAAGACAAGCTTTAGTAATCTTACAATAGCTTAACATCATAAAGTTACTGGCAGACATATAAAAGATGGGCTGCTTGTATTTCAAAGCCACTACTCCCAGAACAATTACTAATAAATTTATGAAAGCAGCATTTAGTAAATAACTTGAAAAGGGAATGGAGAAGAAAGCCTGAAGAAGCACATACATGCTCAATGTAGTCCAACTGATACATCATATTGTATGTGATACTGGTAGGTTGCCCAGATTAACAGATGCAAGTCCTCCTTCAGGGAGGCTGACATGACAAATCCCTCAGAATATGATGCCAAGAGTCATATACAGAACTTGAATGAGCTCAAAGAAAAATATTTCTCTTCAGAATGATTTACTGAGCAGTAACTTAAAACTTTGATGTGAGAATACATCTATAAACCTTATGTCTGACAAAGAGTTCCGATATTTTCTAAAAGAGAAAGAAAAAAAAAAATCAATTTGCTGGCATCCATGTTATGCTATTAATATATCTAACATTTTGCAAGCTAAGCATGTGCAGTGTTATTTGTTTAAAGAAATTTCTAATCCTGTCAATATTACTCACAAATTTAGGTTGCCTTTGTAAGGTCTTAGAAACATAATATTGAGACCTCAACAAATAAAACTTAATATCCTCAACAAACTATTTCCTTATTTTCATAATGAAACAGAACCTTGAATTTTTTCTTCCTGAGGATATGCAATCTGCAGCTCTTTCAGAAAAGCAAATATATACAATGGTTACAAGGAAAGAAAGGAAATCATGTTTTGATCCTAAACTACGCTTCTTGCCTAAGTGGCAAGAAAAAAAAAAAACCCAAGTACATTCAACAAATGGTTAACCATGTGGTTTATCTGTAGGAAAAATCACAGTTTTCCTCATCATGAATAGTCCCATTAACTCCAATGAAGTCTGCATATGGTAATGGACTATTTAAACAGTGAATAGTTTTACTGGGTGAACAGCAGGATTGCTCATGAACTGCGGCTTTCAGGTAAGGAAAGTACGATCTGGTGTTGTGTTATGCTCATCATAACCTGTTACTTCTTATCTATGTTATAGAGGTAAACATTTTGCATATAAATGTTTTTACCTATAAAACAGTTCCATCAAAATTCAATCAGGAATCTTTCATACGCACAAAGCAGGATGCAGTATGGAGGATTTGTCATAATTTTAACTTTGTTTTCAAAGCCTTATCAGACTTTTCAGATTTTAACAGTATACTGGCACAGCTATTAACTTCTGGCCACAACTTAACAAACTCGCACCTGCAATGTAGTGCTTTGATTAGAGCACCAGTGCCTGCCAGAATGATACATCTTCCCTGACTTTAAATTATATTTTCTATTCTACCGTGAGCATTTAACACACTGAGTTCCAACTATGTGCAGAAGATATTTCTCAACCAAATCTTCCATATTCAGTGGAAACAAAAATTCAGAGAAAAATACCAAAGAAGATAAAGCTTTTCACCACTTCTGTACCATCTCCACTGAAATGGAGAGCCATGACATGGTCTGAATTATATGTTTCATAACCCCATAGGACTGTCAAGCCATCAAAATTTCATTAGCCTCACAGTAGTCCCAGTACCTCTTTTAAGTCAGACTGCTGGCCTTCCTATCAGTAAATAAATCAACTGTAACCCTTTTTAGTTACTAAGCTGTTTGTTGAAGTTGTATCAAACATCAGACATTCCTTGCAAAAATCTAACCGGTGCAGAATAATGTCTGTTCTAATATATTCGCATTCTTCTCACACATGAAAAAAATAAACTAGCTTTAAGCTCATGGCAGAAGTTTTAGCATATTGTAATCAGGATTTTGCTTTTTTAAAAACTGAAAATGTAAGGTTTATTAAAAAGTACAGTAAACCTGTTATACTTCTAAAGAAGTCACCCCTTTGGTAATTTAAAGATACGACTAATGAAATTATGCATGTGTGTGTATATATAAATACGTATATTTAAAATCGTTAACCTAGGGGTTTACAAAAAAGCTCGAGGGAATGTTTTATCATAGACTTCTCAAAAGGAAAAATCACAGGACTGTTCAACAATTTATTCTAGATTGCTTTGCAACTGAAATATCGAGAGTCATCCAACAGGAACTCCACTGCCAAAAGGAGATAGGCAAGTACTCCTGTCCCCTTTCAAAACAACCACCAACTCAAAACAAGTTTTCCAAGCATGAGACAAGACCTGTGGACACAGAGCATTTAAGTCCAACAAAAAGGAGGATCCCAACTGAGACAGCTGTCTCAAATAAGCATCTTCAGTTAGAACCAGCCACCAGCGGAAAGGCAATTATGAATTACACCAAAATAAAGGTTTGGTTTTGTCTTCTTGAATTGAACTTAAAATAATAAATAGGTAAAACTGAACATTATTGCTTGCAGTTTAAAATAAAACTGTCTTTTTTTTTTTTTTTAAATACATACCACACAAACATTGCTGTTTCCCACAATGTGTTACAGTTATTGCCAGGGATAAAAGAAAATTGCTCTGACTTTTGTACAGCTGAGCAGACAGGTTTAATAAATTAATAAAATGACATGTAGGCATGCAGGCAATAGCCATCACAAATTTTCATTTTTCCTCATTTTTCCTCATTCCCCTTTTGAATTTGTCATATAGAAAGTAATGAAGTTAATAGAACAATCACTCTAATTCTAGTAAAGCTGAAAATCTTCTGCAAATAAAAAGAAGTTAAAGATATAATGTCTTGTAATATTTGCACATTTAGCATTTAACACCGCATTAAGTTCTGTTCATTCCTCAAGTGGAAGTAAAAAATTTTTTAAAAGCTTTAAAAATGAACCAGTCAATTGTATTAAGCTCTGTTCATTTAAAAACTCAGCCTTAATATACAATGGGCACAGCTCACATCTTACAAAACTGCTCTTCAGGGTGGGTTTTGGAAATTTTAATTGCACAGTAATCCAGGCCCCCAGGTACATCAAAGGCCACATGTCCCTCTTCACCACAATTCCAATTGCTCTCATCAGCTGGGAGTTTAAAGCACAATCAAATTTTTTTTGAACCACAGGAGCCCTGCTAATAAGCTATTCTTTGTGTTCATTCATCCATTCCAAGATTCTGCAACTTCTCCAAGATGTTTTGAAGAAGAGCTTACAATGAAACTGTTGATTGCCAGCTGGCCTTGGGGATCAACTTTATCACCACTTAGCTGTTCCCCAAAGGGTAGCAGGTGACATGGCCTGAGATAAAACAGAGCTAATCTTTTTTGTGATTAAACTCTTTCAAATAGCTAAAACACTGCACCCAAAGCTTACATTAGTTAGGACTAACACTGAATATTGACTTTTTTTTTTGGGGGGAAAGGGGGGAGGGAGAAGGGAAGAGCGGGTTAAAAGAAATAAAATTCAAGGCCATTCCTTTACTGATTTTAAATTCTCGAGTGTCAACCAAAAGAGCAAATAAAACATTGATTTACATACAGGCATATGCATAAAACTTACCATTTTCACTGTCAGACTTGTTTTCATGTTCGGTATCAGTCAGTGTGAGGGCTGAGTTGGAACGGCTTGAGAGACAGGAACTGCGCCCTGATTTGACCCCCCTGCCCCAAAGTCTCATGGCATGCTCTGGAGACATCACTCCTTCATTTTCAGTATCAGCATCTGACCCTGCACTGATAGAGTAACCTCTGTGGGGGAGCCCCATTTCCGCACAAAATGCCAGTCCTCGACGAGTTGCTGGTTCACAAACTCCTAACTGCCTTAGGGTAAAATTCTGTCCTGATTAGGGGAAAAAAAAAAAAAAAAGATAACAAAAAGTGAGATTTTTTTATTTTATTTTATTTTTTTTAAAAAAAGAACCTAAACCTAAATCTCTTCATATGTATAAATATTTTATGTGTCATACAAGGTGTTTTGTCAAAATTCTGCACATATTACAATCAAGTGAATTCTTTTGTCTTCAATTCTCTGTGGTGCCCCTTTCATTCATACTACCTTGGCACTGTTTTGTCAATACTTGTACACATTAAAAGTGATCCTGAGTAGACAAGAAACTTAACAGAACCTGCAAACAAAGAAAAGCCAATTCAGCACGTGAAAGGATTAAAAGTAAAAGTCAAACTTTTCCCTTTCTTTTTTTTTTTCCATCCTTCAGGATTATCTTTCTGTGTGTGTCCTGGTTATTGGCCAAAGCAATAGGTTGTTTTCCCCACACAGATGTCCCCTGATATGGCCACTGAAAAACTGAATTCCAAACCAAACTCACTTGGTCTTTGTTGGATCTCTCTGCCCTACTTTAACACACAAATACAAACAAACAGAACAAGGACTGCAGCAAAGATGTTAGTTTTTGTGTCTCTCTTTTGAGAAACATTTTAGGCTTTTACTGCTGAAGCAGAGTCTGTGCATTTAAAACAGTTTTTTAGCCTCTGTTTTGGGGCAGAGCAAGAGACATAAGTGAATCCCCAATGATTGTATTAATAAATTAGGAGCAATAAACTCATGACACTTCAATAACTTAAAGTGTCTAAATTATGGGACACTCAAAAATGACTGCCTTTTTAATGGCTGTGTCTTCATCCTACTTTTATGTCCATAGTTTTAAACACTTTATGATATACAGATACTTGGCAAGTTCATTTGCATGCTTGGACCCATAATGCCTTTCCACCCTAGCCCACAATTATTTCATAGCTCTGGGAACAAATGAGAACACACATTCAATTTTTGAATCTGACAGGCATCCTAATTTCACCAAGATTAGTCATTTAACATAAAAATATGTAAGAAAATTAAAGCTTATAATATAGCAAGAACAGAATCCTGTCAGTCAGAAAGTAATAGAACTGCAGAAGTGTGAATATAGAAGTGTAAATAATTACTGAAATACTACGAATTAATGCCCTGGCCATTGACTTTTTTTAAGTGAAGCAGTAAATTATTTTATTGCTGTGGTCACCCTAAGTTTCTTCACAGTCAGAATAATAAATGAATTCTGACAATGACTTTAATGAATAATGAAAATTGGTTACTACAGTTAGATACAAATCAAACTGCGTTTATTATCCAGCTGTGAATAAATATTTAAAGGAAAATACAGCTGTGAAGGTAAATATAAAAGGAATAAGCACACCTGTGACTACACTTTAACAGTGTGAAAGGCATAAGAACAGCATAATACCATGTACTCTGATAGTGTCTTATAAATTTTTAAAGCTATGTCAATTCCCAGTTTTTGAAAGAGACGAAACTAATCAGAGAAGCAGAGCCCACACAGACTGCCCAGTGGTAAAAGGGTCAGAGCTGGAAGTAGTGAAGTATCTACAATGCTTGTTATGTTGCATTTTGGTAACTATATGCTAAGGGTGACAGTCTAGAACACTGGTTTTATGCATTTAATGCATTATTAAGTGAACCTACACTTTCAAACAGTTGCTTAAAGTCAGAACCAAATACAGGAGAAGCCCACATGTGCATATATATGTGTACAGGTGCACCTACAAATGTGA
The DNA here is from genome assembly GCA_032466535.1 of Forpus xanthops. Taxonomy (NCBI): domain Eukaryota; kingdom Metazoa; phylum Chordata; class Aves; order Psittaciformes; family Psittacidae; genus Forpus; species Forpus xanthops. The sequence goes on from JASSUY010025946.1 coordinate 48,583, forward strand.
ACCAGCTAATGTGTATGCACAGTTGCACATGCAGCATCTTACTGATTCTAAGAACAAGGTTTTGGGAAGCAAAATGGAAAGGAAGAGGTTATTTTTGACCAAAAGAAAAAGTAACTTGAGTCAGTAACAAAGCTACTGTTGACTTCGATGCTACAAGATGTTATGCCTATGGTCCTGGTAACCTCATGGTGCTGAGGTCTGGAGGTGAGGAAGGATGTGGACAGACACAGGTACTGCCTCTTGAGACACAATTACAGCAGCTGCAGCAGATGAGCATTGCCACCTGCAGCTCCTCCACTAGCCTCTGCCACACAGCCCCGCACTCCTCCCCCCAGCAAAAAGGATCTCTTTGCACTCAGTCACTCAGGGAGACATCTGTGCAGAGACATCAATTTGAAGAGACTACTTATTCCCTTCCCCCGTCATCATGGGTTTTTTCCTGTTACGCAAAGTATTCAGGAGAAACTACTTCAGGCAGTATTATAACAACATCCTCCATGATCACTTTTTCCAGGAGGCTTGTCTCAGGAATAACATACCAACTACCATCTATTAATAGATTATTTATTTACTTACTTGACTAAGCCTACAAAAGCCTACACTCACGTAAAATATTTTCTTCTTTTTTCCCCTCTTGTGATTGTTAAGAAAATCAACTGGCACATCACAGGGCCAAAACAAAAAAAGGGGGAAGCTTTGTATACTGCTCTCTCAGCCTATCCAATATATTAGAACTTTTCCTACACTGAGTTTTACAGCATAACCCAGAAACACTGTAGTAGATTTAGAGACATCAGACTAAATCATCTTCTGAATTAAAGCTTTCCTAAGACCTTTACTAAGAGGATTGTGCTCCATGTAAGTTGCCTACACAAATGAAAACAAAACAAACAAAAAATCCCCCACTGCAAACACAGAACCTAAACCTGAAAGTTGACATGGAAAAATATGTACTTGTGTAAGAATTTATATCCCACAGGAAATCATACATACACGATACAATAACACTACATCATGTTAAGTTTCCTGACCAATGGAAACTAGAAGACTTCCAGGACTGAGGTAAAGCTGAACACAGTTGGAATGCTGCTGCAATGGGCAGCAAAGTAGTTGGGGGCTTTTATCTGATAATGAACAATATTCTGGAAAAAAATATACATATAAAAAATGAGAAGGAGGTTGTAGGAGCAGGGGAGGAGGGGGGGAAGGGGGAAGAAAGCAAAAGCGAGGATGTTCTCCTTCTTGTGTTCTTAGAGCTTCCAATTAACCTTTCCAGAATGACTTCAATGTGAGGGATTTAATCATCGGTTTCTTACACTATACACACATTTGCAATTTCTCCTACTGACAGTAAGTGCCTCAACAGTTCATAAAGACTTAAAAACAATTTGGCAATTGCAATGAACTAATTCCTGAGAAGAAAAAGTAGATGCAGGATGCAGAACAGGCAGAATGCTTTGTGGTGGTAGTGGAATTTGTTTGGTTTTTAACTTTCCTTTAAAAAAAAAAACCCTATGAAGTGTAAAATAGAAAAAAAAAACCTGGACACAGCGTTTCAAGGAGACTTATTCTGGAGACATCGTTGGGAGTTTTGCACTATTTGGGATAATGTATCACGAAGTTAGGTTTTAAAATAAAAAATAATGCTGTTTACTACCACCCTACCATTAGCTACTGCATTTCTCTTACCTGGAAATATCAGTTTATGGGTAGTGTTAGGACTGCTGATACCCTCCATTTGTGAGAACAAGAAGAAATTTAATGTCATAACTCTAAAATAACTTTCAGAAGCTTGTGCAGAAATCACTGTTAAAAACACAGCATTCGCCAACAGTAACCATATATATCTACCTCTTACATTGCAACCACATAAGATTGGTGTATCTCCTTAACTACATTAAATATACACAAAAAAAATACAACTATTCTTTTTAAGAGTATGTATATGTGCGAACATATATATTTCTTTGCCAGAATCACATAGGTTATTGTCTAGAAATGTAATTTTTTTTTAAGTTTAATAAAATACTGCATATAAGCAAATTTGACATATGCAGAAATCACGTATTATTTTAGAAATCTAGAAGTTAACAGCTGGAATTAAATGAAAAACTGCTGTACTTGTGCCACATTTGTTTCCTTGGCTTAAATTGAGGAGTTTGTTCAAAAACACTGATAATTACTTATGCTTCAAGTTGGAAATGTTATCTTGTGGAACTGGGCTTTTGAAGAGGACTGCTAAACAAAGAATAGGCCCATGGTTCTTCACTTGTTAGTCCTCGCTTTAAGTTGGATCTATATTAAGTATACACACGGAGATGCTCTCTTAAAAACCATGAAAAGTGGAAACAAACAGAAAGTATGAGCAAAACCAATCCAACAGAGAATTCGATAGCACCTCCAAACATCAGCACTACCCTTAATAATTCATTAGCCACTAATATGTTGACAAGTCAGGGTTCAGCAACAATAGTCTGGAAAGAAGGAAAGAAACAAAAATCTGAAAAGTCTCTAAAGCATCTAATTAACATAAAAAAAACCCAAAAAACAAAAAACAAAAAACCCACAACAAAAAAAAAACAACCTACCCACACCCCTACCTTTTAAACCAGAGTAATTACAGAATAATAAAATAGTTATGGTTGGAAAGGATTTTAAGATCGTCTAGTTCCAACCCCCCCGCCATGGGCAGGGACACCTCCCACTAAACCATATCACCCAAGTCTATGTCCAACCTGGCCTTAAACACTGCCAGTGATGGAGCATTCACAGCTTCCCTGGGCAACCCATTCCAGTGTCTCACCACCCTTACAGTAAAGAA